>JBBGZY010001826.1:0-287500 GCA_037952925.1 Lithobates clamitans
GTGTTGTTGGAGGGTTGCGGGGGTAAGGTGAGGCTTTTATTGTCATGCCAGACTGAGTATGTGTTATTAGACCTGCGCAGGCACCAAGATTCCCGATTATACCCAAGGAAGGAGGCGTCGCCTCTCCTGAGCATGCTGGAGTATGCCACCCCTATCCTCCAGTCTCCGGTCCTACTGCTCTCCACGTCCCAGTAATGGCGGCCCACCAAAAACACTCTGACGCTTACAACTTGGTTATACTGAAATCTGTGCGGCGTCATTGGCCGGTTCAGCGGTCTCATTGTCCAGTAGATGGTCTTCAGATCCTCGGAAATGCTGATTTGGTTACCAGCCGTGTTCTCGTCCAGTAACAGGTCTGAAGCCGCGTGGGAATTGGCCGGGGTCAAGCGACCAATCTCCTTCAGGTTAATGCTGGTCCCTGGTCCTGCCAGCGTATCAGATACTCCGGAGCGCAATATTCCCGTAGCAGATAATGCATTGGATAACCCTTTCCTAATGGTCAGTGAGATCAGGTCTTCATCCAGGTCACCTACGTTATCCATCTCTCGTTCTTTGCTTTCTTCCTCTCTGGAAACGCAGAAGTCAGCAGTGTCCTTTTCCTGTAGGACAGTCACGGGGTCCCCCATGTTGCACATCTCCTCAATGTAGAAGATCTTAGCGCACAGCTCGTTCTTCTTGATGTCCAGATTTTCAATCACATGAGAGACCGAGAGCGAGATCTTCTCCTCCTGCTTGGAGATCTCGCTCAGGACTCTCTTCTCCAGATCTTGGATCTGCCTCCTGATTTCCCTGAACAGGGCGGTGACCCTGACCATCAAACCAGCGGCTGCCTCTCGGACTCTTCTGCTGTGCTCTTGCAGTTTGTGAACCCTCTTCTCCGTCTGCACCCTCTGCGAGGTCAACCTCTCCTGAACTTGCCTCAGCTTGTCCAGCTTCTTCTCGGAGGCTTCCGCCAGGGTCTCCACTCTGTGCCCTACGTGGTCCCCATCCAGCCGGCAAGTCACGCAGACGCAGGCCGAGTCCTCAATGCAGTAAAACTCCAGGATCTTATTGTGGATGGGGCATTTGCTGTTCCTCAGGCACCTGGTGGGTTCCGTCAGCAGGTGCTCCGGTGACTTGATGTGGACGCTCAGGTGATTGTCACACAAAGAGGCTTCACAAAGGAGACAGGACTTGACAGCCGGAACGAGGGTGTGGATGCAGTAGGTGCAGAAGATCCCGCTTTCCTTCTGGGTGGCTTGGGACCGCACTCTGTCGGCGATGTTCCGGAGATCCAGGTTGGGATGCAGAGCCGGACGGTCCGGGAACTCTTTCCTGCACCGAGGACACTTGTAAACCCCGGAGCCCATTTGTTCATCCAAAGCCTTTTCTATGCACTCCCGGCAGTAGCTGTGACCACATCTCAGGTTCACCGGGTCGGTGTAAATGTTCAGGCAGATGGAGCAGTTCAGGTCATCGCTGGTGTCGGCTAACGCCATTGTTGGGGGGGAAAAATGAAAGTGAAAGATAATAGGAGGGGAACCGGAGTCCCCGGCTCAGATTTCAGCACTCTGTCTGCTACTCTATAATTGTGTGCTGAGGGGCGGCCAGGGACCAGAATACGGATATTATTCCCGTCTCCGGAGAACCAGGAACCTCAGCAATTACTTCTTACACACAAGTCTCAGTCCTTTTGTTTCCACCTGCCACAAATTCCCTCCATTGTCTGTCAGCCGTGCGGGATTGTGTGTCTTCCTTTATGTGCGGAGTAACTATTTCTGTCTTTTTTATTTCATTTATAATTTAAAGATGAATTCCGGGTATGGATATTACTACATAGTTACAGCTTGGACCAATGTAACTCTGTATATACCATACCTGTGGAATCCCCTGTGGAAGCTGGAAATTGCTGTGATAAGCACCTCTACTATGCCGCTACTACAGCACTACTACACCTCTACTATACCCCTACTACAGCATTACTACACCTCTATTATACCACTACTTCAGCACTACTACACCTCTACTATACCACTACTACATTGTTACTACAGCTCTACTATACTGCTACTACAGCACTACTACACCTCTACTGTACCGCTACTACAGCACTACTACACCTCTGCTATACCGCTGCTTCAGCACTACTACACCTGTACTATACCACTACTTCAGCACTACTACACCTCTACTATACCACTACTACATTGTTACTACAGCTCTACTATACCGCTACTACAGCACTACTACACCTCTGCTATAACGCTGCTTCAGCACTACTACACCTCTACTGTACCGCTACATCAGCACTACTACACCTCTACTATACCATTACTAAATTGTTACTACAGCTCTACTATACCGCTACTAAAGCACTACTACACCTCTACTGTACCACTACTACAGCACTACTACACCTCAAATGCCGCTACTACAGCACTGCTACACCACTACTACATTGTTACTACAGTTCTACTACACCACACTACTACATTGGTACTACACCACTACTACATCGCTACTACACCACTACTACCCTGTTTCCCCAAAAATAAGACCTAGCGCGATTGTCAGTGATGGCTGCAATACAAGCCCTACCCCCCAAATAAGCCCTACCCTGAAAATAAGACCTACAAGGACATAAGCTAGGGCTTATTTGGGGGGAAGGGCTTATATTGCAGCCATCACCGACAATCACGCTAGGTCTTATTTTCGGGGAAACAGGGTACACCTCTACTACACCACTACTACTTCTCTACTACAGCGATGTCCACTAGTATGTAACTATGTATATATCCCCTGTGGGATCTCCTGTGGAAGCTGGAAATCGCTTTAATAGGCACCTCTACTACAGCACTACTACACCGCTACTAAAGCACTACTACGCCTCTACTATACCACTACTACATTGTTACTATAGCTCTACTATACTGCTACTACAGCACTACTACTGCTCTACTATATCACTACTACAGCACTACTACACCTCTGCTATACGGCTGCTTCAGCACTACTACACCTCTACTGTACCGCTACATCAGCACTACTACACCTCTACTATACCACTACTAAATTGTTACTACAGCTCTACTATACCACTACTAAAGCACTTCTACACCTCTACTATACAGCTGCTTCAGCACTACTACACCTCAAATGCCACTACTACAGCACTACTGCACCTCTACTATAACGGTACTTCACCCCTATTACACCTCTACTATATCGCTACTACATTGTTACTACAGCTCTACTACTACATTGTTACTACAGTTCTACTACACCACACTACTACATCGGTACAACACCACTACTACATTGTTACAACACAGCTACTACATCGCTACTACACCACTACTACACTTCTACTACACCACTACTATTTCTCTACTACAGTGATGTCCACTAGTAAGTAACTATGTATATATCCCCTGTGGGATCTCCTGCAGAAGCTGGAAATCGCTCTAATAGGCACCTCTACTACAGCACTACTACACCGCTACTACAGCACTACTACGCCTCTACTATACCACTACTACATTGTTACTACAACTCTACTACATTGTTACTACACTGCTACTACACCACACTACTACATCGGCAGTACACCACTACTACATTGTTACAACACCACTACTACATCGCTACTACACCACTACTACATCTCTACTACAGTGATGTCCACTAGTAAGTAACTATGTATTTATCATACCTGTGGGATCCCCTGCGGAAGCTGGAAATCACTGTGATAGGCACCTCTACTACACCGCTACTACAGCACTACTAAACTACTACTACAGTGAGGGGGAAAAAAGTATTTGATCGGCTGCTGATTTTGTATATTTGCCCCACTGACAAAGAAATGATCAGTCTATAATTTTATTGGTGGGTTTATTATAACAGTGAGAGAGAACAACAACAAAAATATCCAGAAAAACGCATTTCAAAAAAGTTATAAATTGATTTGCATTTCAATGAGTGAAATAAGTACCGTATTTATCGGTGTATAACACCCACATTCATTTCAAGAAGGAAGTTTCAGGAAAAAAACTTACATTTTAAATAAGGAACTTTGAAGCAAAATAAGGGTCAGTGCCCATCTGCAGCCTCACAAGTGCCATCAATGCAGCCTCATCATTGCCATCAGTGCAGCCTGATCGATGCCCATCTGCAGCCTCACCATTGCCATCAGTGCAGCCTGATTGATGCCCATCTGCAGCCTCACCATTGCCATCAGTGCAGCCTGATTGATGCCCATCTGCAGCCTCACCATTGCCATCAGTGCAGCCTGATTGATGCCCATCTGCAGCCTCACCATTGCCATCAGTGCAGCCTGATCGATGCCCATCTGCAGCCTCACAAGTACCTTCAATGCAGCCTCATCATTGCCATCAGTGCAGCCTGATCGATGCCCATCTGCAGCCTCACCATTGCCATGAGTGCAGCCTGATCGATGCCCATCTGCAGCCTCACCATTGCCATCAGTGCAGCCTGATCGATGCCCATCTGCAGCCTCACCATTGCCATCAGTGCAGCCTGATTGATGCCCATCTGCAGCCTCACCATTGCCATCAGTGCAGCCTGATCGATGCCCATCTGCAGCCTCACAAGTACCCTCAATGCAGCCTCACCATTGCCATCAATGCAGCCAGATTTATGCCCATCTGCAGCCTCACCATTGCCATCAGTGCAGCAGCCTCACCATTGCCATCAGTGCAGCAGCCTCACCATTGCCATCAGTGCAGCCTGATTGATGCCCATCTGCAGCCTCACCATTGCCATCAGTGCAGCAGCCTCACCATTGCCATCAGTGCAGTCTGATCGATGCCCATCTGCAGCCTCACAAGTACCTTCAATGCAGCCTCACCATTGCCATCAATGCAGCCAGATTGATGCCCATCTGCAGCCTCACCATTGCCATCAGTGCAGCAGCCTCACTATTGCCATCAGTGCAGTCTGATCGTTGCCCATCTGCAGCCTCACCATTGCCCTCAGTGCAGCCTGATCGATGCCCATCTGCAGCCTCACAAGTACCCTCAATGCAGCCTCACAAGTACCCTCAATGCAGCCTCACCATTGCCATCAATGCAGCCTGATTGATGCCCATCTGCAGCCTCACCATTGCCATCAGTGCAGCAGCCCCACCATTGCCATCAGTGCAGTCTGATCGATGCCCATTTGCAGCCTCACCATTGCCATCAGTGCAGTCTGATCGATGCCCATCTGCAGCCTCACCATTGCCATCAGTGCAGTCTGATCGATGCCCATTTGCAGCCTCACCATTGCCATCAGTGCAGTCTGATCGATGCTCATCTGCAGCCTCACCATTGCCATCAGTGCAGCCTGATCGATGCCCATCTGCAGCCTCACAAGTGCCCTCAATGCATCCTCACCATTGCCATCAATGCAGCCAGATTGATGCCCATCTGCAGGTAACGAGCTGAGATTAGGAGCACTCTCTCTTAACCCCTGGCCGACCAGCGCACGCTGATATACTTCGGCACAATGGCAGCGGTGGGCAAATGGGCGTACCTGTACGTCCCCTTTAGGAGGCGGGGTTAGCAGGCGCATACAGCATGACCGTGACCACAGGCTCGTGTCACGGAGCGGCAGAATGGGGAGATGTCTATGTAAACAAGGCATTTCCCTGTTCTGCCTAGTGACAGGACAGAGATCACCGCTCCCTGTCATCGGGAGCGGTGCTCGCTGTCATGTGAGTAGTAGCCCCTCCCCCCTACAGTTAGAATCACTCCCTAGGACACACTTAACCCCTTGATCGCCCCCTAGTGTTTAACCCCTTCCCTGCCAGTGTCATTTACACAGTAATCAGTGCCTTTTTATAGCATTGATCGCTGTATAAATGTCAATAGTCCCAAAATAGTGTCAAAAGTGTCCGATGTGTCCGCCATAATGTCGCAGTCACAATAAAAATCGCAGATCACCGCCGTTACTAATAAGAAAAAATGAATAATAAAAATGCCATAAATCTATCTCCTATTTTGTAGACGCTAAAACTTTTGCGCAAACCAATCAATATACGCTTATTGCAATTTTTTTTTTTTTTTACCAAAAATATGTAGAATACATATCGGCCTAAACTGAGTGGAAAAAAAAGTTTTTTTATATATTTTTGGGGGATGGTTATTATAACAAAAAGTAAAAAATAATGCGTTTTTTTCAAAATCGTCGCTCTTTTTTTCTTTATAGAGCAAAAAATAAAAAACACAAAAGGTGATCAAATACCACCAAAAGAAATCTCTATTTGTGGGGAAAAAAGGACTTCAATTTTGTTTGGGTGCAACGTCGCACGACCGCGCAATTGTCAGTTAAAGCGACGAAGTGCCGAATCGCAAAAAGTGCTCTGGTTAGGGAGGGGGGTAAAATCTTCCGGGGCTGAAGCGGTTAAAGTGAGTTACCTGTATAAGAGACACCTGTCCACAGAATCAATCAATCAGATTCCAATCTCTCCACCATGGCCAAGACCAAAGAGCTGTCCAAGGATGTCGGGGACAAGATTGTAGACCTACACAAGGCTGGAATGGGCTACAAGACGATCGCCAAGCAGCTTGGTGAGAGGGTGACAACAGTTGGTGGGATTATTTACAAATGGAAGAAACACAAAATAACGATCGATCTCCCTCGGTCTGGGGCTCCATACAAGATCTCACCTGGTGGAGTTTCAATGATGATGAGAACGGTGAGGAATCAGCCCAGAACTACATGGGAGAATCTTGTCAATGATCTCAGCTGGGACCATAGTCACCAAGAAAACAATCGGTAACACACTACACCGTGAAGGACTGAAATCCTGCAGCCCCCACAAGCTCCCCCTGCTCAGGAAATCACATGTACAGGTCCGTCTGAAGATTACTAATGAACATCGAATGATTCAGAGAACTGGGGGAAAGTGTTGTGGTCAGAGGAGACCAAAATCGAGATCTTTGGCATCAACTCAACTCGCCATGTTTGGAGGAGGAGGAGGAATGCTGCCTATGACCCCAAGAACACCATCCCCCACCGTCATACATGGAGGTCCTATGACCCCAAGAACACCATCCCCCCACCGTCATACATGGAGGTCCTATGACCCCAAGAACACCATCCCTCCACCGTCATACATGGAGGTCCTATGACCCCAAGAACACCATCCCCCCACCGTCATACATGGAGGTCCTATGACCCCAAGAACACCATCCCCCCACTGTCATACATGAAGGT
The DNA here is from genome assembly GCA_037952925.1 of Lithobates clamitans. Lineage (NCBI taxonomy): Eukaryota > Metazoa > Chordata > Amphibia > Anura > Ranidae > Lithobates > Lithobates clamitans. The sequence continues at coordinate 7,198 of JBBGZY010001826.1, forward strand.
CCTATGACCCCAAGAACACCATCCCCCACCATTATACATGGAGGTCCTATGACCCCAAGAACACCATCCCCCACCGTCATACATGGAGGTTCTATGACCCCAAGAACACCATCCCCCACCGTCATACATGGAGGTCCTATGACCCCAAGAACACCATCCCCCCACTGTCATACATGGAGGTCCTATGACCCCAAGAACACCATCCCCCACCGTCATACATGGAGGTCCTATGACCCCAAGAACACCATCCCCCCACCGTCATACATGGAGGTCCTATGACCCCAAGAACACCATCCCCCACCATCATATATGGAGGTGGAAACATTATGCTTTGGGGGTGTTTTTCTGCTAAGGGGACAGGACAACTTCACCGCATCAAAGGGACGATGGACGGGGCCATGTACCATCAAATCTTGGGGGAGAACCTCCTTCCCTCAGTCAGGACAATAAAAATGGGTCGGGATGGGTCTTTCAGCATGAAAATGACCCAAAACACACGGCCAAGGCAACAAAGGAGCGGCTCAAGAAGAAGGACATTAAGGTCCTTGATTGGTCTAGCCAGTCTCCAGACCTTAATCCCATAGAATATATGTGGAGGGAGCTGAAGGTTCGAGTTACCAAACATCAGCCTGGAAACCTTAATGACTTGGAAAAGATCTGCAAAGAGGACAAAATCCCTCCTGAGATGTGTGCAAACCTGGAGGCCAACTCCAAGAAATGTCTGACCTCTGTGATTGCCAACAAGGGTTTCTCCACCAACTACTAAGTCATGTTTTGTGAAGGGGTCAAATACTTATTTCACTCATTAAAATGCAAATCAATTTATAACTTTTTTTTGAAATGTGTTTTTCTGGATATTTTTGTTGTTCTTCTGTCCCTCACTGTTATAATAAACCGACCAATAAAATTATAGACTGATCGTTTCTTTGTCAGTGGGCAAATGTACAGAATCAGCAGCCAATCAAATACTTTTTCCCTCACTGTATATCGTTAATACACCACTACTATACTGCTACTTCATCACTACTACATTGCTACTACAGTGATTTCAACAAGTAACTATGTATATATCATACCTGTGGAAGCTGGAAATCGCTGTGATAGTCACCTCTACTACACTGCTACTACACCACTATTATATCATTACTACACTGCTACTACAGTACTACTATATCTTTACTACACCACTACTACACCACCACCACATCATCATACCACCATATTACATCGGAACTACTACATTATTACTACACCACTACTGCACCGCTACTACAGTGATGTCCACTTGTATGTAACGCTGTATATACCAGACCTGTGGGTTCCCCTGAGGAAGCTGGAAATCACTGTGATGAGCATCTGTTCTACACCGCTACTACAGCACTACTATACTGCTACTACACCACTACAACACTACTACTACACCACTATTATATCGTTACTACACCACTACTATACTGCTACTACACCACTATTATATCGTTACTACACCACTACTGTACCGTTACTACACCACTACTATACTGCTACTACACCACTACTATACTGCTACTACACCATCACTACTACATCGGGACTACAACACTACTACATTATTACTATACCACTACTACAGTGATGTCCACTAGCTTCCAGGTCCTGTGCTGAGCGGCTGCCCTGCTGCTTACTGAACACAGGGGGTCGCTCGCTTGGCAAGGGGCCAGTAAATGCGAAGATTTGATTTTGATTTTAGGAGGTGGAGATTGTGATGTCATCATCCTGCCTCTCCATGAGCAATTTAATGAGAAAATGCAAAGTGTTCCTTAAATGGCGCCTGCCTGGTTCTGTGTTTGGCCAGCTTTAGTCCGTATCAGAAACCCATGTGACAGGGTGACAACGCAGGAGCCAAATTTGAATACATTGACAGAGCGTTGTCACCCCATGGCAAGAAGTGCCTGAACATCGACCTCCATGGCAGGATCACCAGGTTTTTTTAGGCCCCGTTCAAACCTGAGCGGTGTTGCGGCATTGTGTTTGAAGCACTTTTTTGAGCATTTTTATATTGGGTTTTTGGAGTGGCCCATTCATTGGCTAAAAAAAAAAAAAGTGATGATTGATTAATTGATAAACAATGAACTTTATTTCAATTCAATTTCAGGTCTTGCAATGTTGGTCTCCTCCAAGAAAAACCTTCCCATCAACGACCGGACTTTCTTACTGAGTGTTTTCTTCCCGAGTGTTTTCTTCCTGAGTTTTCTTCCCGAGTGTTTTCTTCCTGAGTTTTCTTCCCAAATGTTTTCTTCCCGAGTCTTTTCTTCCCGAGTCTTTTCTTCCTGAGTTTTCTTCCCGAGTTTTCTTCCCGAGTGTTCTTCCCGAGTGTTCTTCCCGAGTCTTTTCTTCCCAAGTCTTTTCTTCCTGAGTCTTTTCTTCCCAAGTCTTTTCTTCCTGAGTCTTTTCTTCCTGAGTCTTTTCTTCCCGAGTCTTTTCTTCCCGAGTCTTTTCTTCCTGAGTTTTCTTTCCGAGTTTTCTTCCCGAGTCTTTTCTTCCAGAGTCTTTTCTTCCCGAATCTTTTCTTCCCGAGTCTATTCTTCCCGAGTCTTTTCTTCCTGAGTCTTTTCTTCCAGAGTCTTTTCTTCCCGAATCTTTTCTTCCCGAGTCTATTCTTCCCGAGTCTTTTCTTCCTGAGTGTTTTCTTCCAGAGTCTTTTCTTCCAGAGTCTTTTCTTCCAGAGTCTTTTCTTCCCGAGTCTTTTCTTCTCGAGTCCCGAGTCTTTTCTTCCCGAGTCTTTTCTTCCTGAGTGTTTTCTTCCCAAGTCTTTTCTTCCTGAGTGTTTTCTTCCCAAGTTTTTTCTTCCCGAGTGTTTTCTTCCTGAGTGTTAGCTCTGCGGCCCCCACCATCTTGCAGATTCTTTAATAGTAACAATGTAATAATGATTCTTTTCTGCGGACGCTGAGCGTGCCATTCAATGAACATTCCGCATTCGCATCATTTTCTGGCAGAACTGTAATTTCTTCTTAAATCTCTTCCTCCAGCTGATTCCGAACGTTTCCATTAAGTGCAAAAGTATTCAAAGCCCGCCGGCCGGGGCTGGAAAGTGAATTATCGTTACACCGGACATCTGTTATGGGGGCAGATTGTATTATTCCAGGCCGCGGCCCCCCCGGGAGGGGTACTTCTATAGAGTGCAGATTACCAGCCTTGCCTCGGATTGGACCCCCATTATATTATTGATGTGACCCAGCAGTTGGCATCCATTAGCCCCCCGTGATCCACATTTTATTTTTACATAGAAGAGTAAAAAATGAAAAGGAAATCCCCCCCCCCCAGTGCTATTACCTTCTAATTGCCACAATGTAACAAAACACATTTACTTTGGTTTTCAGGATTTAAAACAGCTGGGAAGTCCTTCGGTGACCATTATCTCATAACCGATATTTTAACTCAATTGCTGAAAAACTGGACGGTGTACGAGGTGTGAAGGGTAACAGCGGGCAACCACAAGACCCAAGAGCTAACACCAGCCTGTGCCCTCTGCTGTCCACATGGGTCTGACCCGGGTTCCTGAACTACACTATAGTGTCAAAAGTATTGGGACATATAGAAAAACAGGGAGGGCGCACCGACCTCCCTGTTTTTCTATATGTTTTTCAGCTCTAAGGACACCCAATGTTCTGAGGAGGGCAGCAAGACCTTTGACTTTCCATACTTTATCCAAAGGGTTGGCTACACCAGTTACATATGGACTTAGCTCCTAAGCGCAGGAGATTGTTTTGTGTTGAAAAGTATTGGGATACCTGCCTTTACACGCACATGAACTTTAATGGCATCCCAGTCTTAGTCCAGAGGGTTCAATATTGAGTTGGCTCCGCCCTTTACAGCTATAACAGCTTCAACTCTTCTGGGAAGGCCGTCCACAAGGTTTAGGAGGGTGTCTATGGGAATGTTTGACCATTCTTCCAGAAGAGCATTTGTGAGGTCAGGCACTGATGTTTGACAAGAAGGCCTGGCTTGCAGTTTGCACACTAATTCATCCCAAACATGTTCTATCGGGTTGAGGTCAGGACTCTGTGCGGGCCAGTCAAGTTTCTGCACCCCAAACTGGCTCATCCATGTCTTTATGGACCTGGCTTTGTGCACTGGTGTGCAGTCATGTTGGAACAGGAAGGGGCCATCCCCAAACTGTTCCCACAAAGTTGGGAGCATTCACTGGAACTAAGGGGCCAAGCCCAATCCCTGAAAAACAACCCCACACCATAATCCCCCCCCCACACCATAATCCCCCCTCTACCAAATTATTTGGACCAGTGCACAAAGCAAGGTCCATAAAGACATGGATGACTGAGTTTGGGGTGGAGGAACTTGACTGGCCTGCACAGAGCACTGACCTCAACCCGATAGAACACCTTTGGGATGAATTAGAGCGGAGACTGGGAGCCAGGCCTTCTCGTCCAACATCAGTGCCTGACCTTACAAATGCTCTTCTGGAAGAATGGTCAAACATTTCCATAGACACCCTCCTAAACCTTGTGGACGGCCTTCCCAGAAGAGTTGAAGCTGTTATAGCTGCAAAGGGGAGGGGCCAACTCAATATTGAACCCTACGGACTAAGACTGGGATGCCATTAAAGGTCATGTGCGTGTAAAGGCAGGCATCCCAATACTTTTGACAATACAGTGTATATGGGGTTTGTATTAAATTCTCTGTAGGTTTATGTTACTTTTGCTATCCTTCCTTAGTTTTAACGACTCATCCTGATGTCTTGGTTGAGTAGAAATCATAAATATTACATTGTAACAGTTACATTTATATGTAATGTATGTGTTGAGTCTTTGAGAGATTCCCATCAACCTTTGTAGGGCCCTGAAGTGACTCTTGTCGATATGTATTGTACTAATTTATTTTACTTTGTTACTGTTTGTTACTTTTACCATTCTTTTGTGTTGCCTTATTATGTATGTAGCTGAATAAATATTCCCAGTCATTGAGTGTGGTGCCACCTAGAGGATCCTTGGCACTGGGAACAAGGAACCCCGAACAACAGCCTTTCCTCGGGGGGGGGGTTAGGGGGGTAAACACAAAAAAACTCAGACACTGATTGGTTGTGCATTTTATTTGTTGTGTTTTATCAGCAGAATATACAAGGTGGTACAAACATGCACACAGGTGTAAAATGCCAACTGAAAACAGTTCTACCTCCTCTACATGCTACAGGGCGGAGCGGCCACCATAACGCACATCCAGTGACGCTGGGGGGGGTAATAAAGACGTCATTTACATAACATTGCCACTAAAGGAGAACATGAGGACTGAAGAGCGGCTAGTCTCAAAAAAAAAAAAAAAAACAGCCAACCCCCCCCCTCCCCCTTTCCTTGAAACAGCATACCTGTCTGTGGTCAACCCCCCCCCCCCCCCCACTGCATCATGCTGCAGGAGCAGAGAATGATGGGAGCAGTAGTCCCGGTTCTGGACTGTTCGGCTGCTGCTCCTAAGGCCAAGGGCATTGAATGCTTCTGCCTGCGGAGTATTCTCTCCGGTAGGTAGAGAGAGAAGATACAATGTATGGGGTTATTAATATTTTTTTCTGCCTTGGCCAATCACTGAGGGAAGAGGACACATTTTGGAAAGATGAGGGGCTCCCAACCTTACTGAGACCAGGGCCTAGAAAATTCATTCAAAACCTTCCATGCCCCAACACTAGAAAAAAAAAAAAAAAAATTATCCTCACACATTAAAAGTATGGGGGATGGAAACTGAAATGTTGGAAGGCTGTGGATGGGGCTTGGTGTCACTGTGGGGGAAGGGGGTTCTGGAGGGGACTCGGGGAATCTCAACCAGATTTGGTAACCCTGTAGGGTATGAGGTTTCTGGAGGAGACTGGAGTCCCTCCAGGTGGCTGGGGGCTTAGTAGGTAGGGTTGCCACCTCATCCCTTTAAAACTGAACACATATGAATTACACGGGTTCTGTGGCTGATTAAGAACCTTAAGAACTCACTTTACATTAAATTAGCCTCAGAACCTGTGTAATTTGGTGTTCGGGGGCAATTCTATTAGCAGGGGCACTATGGGGGACTGGAGGAGCACTACAGGGGCAAGGAGGCACTGGGGATGGTTGGGAAGCATAGCGGGACACTGTTGGAAGTTGGGGGCACTATAAGGGGCTGAAGGCTCTGCAGCAGGCTTGAAGGCACTGTGAAAGGCTGTGGGCACTGTGAGAGGTTTGGGGGCACTATGGGAGCTCTGATGGAGCCTGAGAGCACTGTGTGGGGTTGCGGGGCACTGAGAGCAATTATGGGAGGTTTGGGGCACTATGGGACCTGAGAAGGACTATGCTAAGTTAGGGGATCTGCAGCTTGAGTGCACTGTGGAAGGATGGGGGCACTGTGAGCGGTTTGATGGAACTGTGGGGGCTCTCATGGGGTCTGAGGCCACTGTGTTTGGGTTTTTGAGGCACTGAGGGCTATTATGGGAGGTTTGGGGCATTATGGGAGCTGGGAGGCACTATACTAAGTTAGGGAATCTGCAGCTGGCCGGATTCCTGGGAGGAGGGAGACCACAGCTAGGCCTCAGGCCAAGGCTTGGTCATTGAGAACCTATATTCTAGAGCTGGGGTCTCCAAACTTTTCAAACAAAGGGTCAGTTTACTGTCCTTCAGACTTTAAGGTTGCTGGCTGGGGATGAAAATGTCCCGGCCCAGCATCAGTGAGAATAAACATGGCATCAGGGTTGATGGTCAGTAGGAGGAGGATTAGTACCCCATCGTTGGTGTTAGTGGAAGAAATAGTGACCCATTGCTGGTGTCAGTGGGAGGAATATTGCCACATATCATTGGGAGGAACAGTGCCCCAAGGGCCTTGATAAAGGGCTAGCAAGGGGCCTCATCCGGACCTCAGGCGGCAGTTTGGAGACCCCTGTTCTAGAGGGCTTTGTTCGGAGGTTATCTGCAGATAGGTCCAGTCTTTGCCTCCTAGATCCTTTTCATTGGGGAGGAAGCTCAAGAAGTGTTCTGTTCAGATAGTTCCAAACTTTTCAAAGGGTCAGTTTACTGTCCTTCAGACTTTAAGGGGGCCAGATTGTGGCCGGCTGGGGTTGAAAATGTCCCAGGCCCAGCATCGGTGAGAATAAACATGGCATCAGGGTTGACGGTCAGTAGAAGGAGGAGTAGTGCCTCATCATTGGTATTAGTGGAAGAAATAGTGACCCATTGTGTCAGTGGGAGGAATATTGTCACATATCATTGAGAGGAACCCAGCCCTAGCCCAGCCCTCAGGTGGCAGTTTGGAGACCCCTGTTCTAGAGGGCTTTGTTTGGGGGTATCTGCAGGTCCAGTCTTTGCCTCCTAGATTGGGGAGGAAGCTGAAGAAGTGTTCTGTTCAGATAGTTGACTATCTGCGCTTAAGGGTCCACAACTGGCCAGTGAGGGGGTTCTGAAGAGTTCTGTGATAGAGGTTGAAGACACTTAAATGTAGCCACCCATCTGGCTTGCAGAGTTCATATTAGCTTGTGGCAAAGACAAAAGATACTAGAAGATACTACTAAGCGGAGGGCCATTTTTCTGCTGTTTTTGGGTGTCCTGTAGCACCACCCTCTCTCCATTTAAGACATTAAGTTGATACATTTTACAGAAGAAGATTAAAGTTTTTGAAGTCCGATTGTTGGTTCTGGAGGGTCGGTGAGTATCTGGGCACAGCTACAGGGCAGGTCACTAGTAGGTAAAGAAGGACAGCCTCTTATCTTCTAGTTGCTCCTTCTGGGGTCATTGCTACATTTGCACACCAGCAGAACAAGCCGGGACTCTATGTCTATAATACACAATGTAAGTCTTCCTGTGTCCTGGAAGGAAGATTACTGAGCTTAAATCGTTGAATTTTTCGCACCGTGAGCCGTTCTGGTCGGCAGAGTTTTTATCGCAAAGGTGAGCCGCATCTGGTGCCGCTAACAGATAGCTGAGCGGTTTCTAAGACTTACAGGAACAACCCACCCCGAGTTCTTTTACATATCTCATTCTTGTGCTCACCGGCCAATCCCATTGCAAGCCTGATTTCAGTTGGCGTGTGTCCACTCAGTACAAACACATAATATGGGTGATTTCACTGGCTGACCTTCAGAAATGTCCTGACGGTTATAGGGATACATAGGTGAGCTCGGTGGTGGGTTTTATATTTCTGTGGTCATTCTTAAATCAAGATATATTGGTCCCTTTTAGATATTTTGCCACTCAATGATCGCCATATTCCCATTTGGTTCTTCACCCACAATGGCGGGCTCGGTTCACATCGCAGCACATCGGTGACGGAGCTCCATCTATTTTCGGAATTAGGAGCACATTTAATACTCAGATCCCTTCTTGCCCCGTTTTCGTAGAGTTCCCATGTCATCGCAAACGTGACCATTGAGCGCGGCCGGCGAGCGGCCGTCTGTGGTGGAGTCTGCGATGAAATCCTCCATAAACGGATCCCCTTCGCTGTCACTGGCTGCTCTGAATATGGCATTTTCTGCGATGACCTCTGGGTCTTCTTCGTCTTCGCTATCGCTCCACGCCTCCACGTTGTCCTCCGAACGCGTCGCTGAATTGCAGATGGGGGGATCACCTGGTGCACATTGAACTTGTCCGTTATCCCCGACCTCTGGCGAGTTGCCTGCGTATAATCGACTCTCTTCTTCTCTGAATTCCATCTGCTCTGCGATCTCTTCCGCCGAGCGCTGCGTCAGGATGGAGCGATCGATCAGGATGGTATCGTGTTTCCGCTGGCACTCGGAGGGGTCGTAGATGGGATAGGTCTCTTCTGGATAACCTGTTGATGAAAGAAGCAAGAAAACTGGTCACTCAACTAAATGGTTACTCAACGGAAATGAAGAGTTTCTGCTTTGAAAAACTTCAGTGAAAAAGATGGGACAACCCCGAGTCCGTGATTTTGGGGCAACCCCCGAGTCCGTGATTTTGGGGCAACCCCCGAGTCCGTGATTTTTTTACCCCCCTCACTTTGATGAGTCTTTTCTGCTCCCCGAGCATTTTTGCTTTCGTTTTGCTTAGCCCTATTTCTTGCCCTCTCTATAGCCTGCCCCCCACCCCTCCTTGGGCCCCCAGGGACTCCCCCTACCCTTCTCATCCCTATCCCCTTCTCCTTTTTCTATCCACCTAGACTTGGTTTGTCGTGTAGTGCCCCCTGTAGGAGTCAATGGCAAATGCAGTCCTATTTCCTCACTTAGTGCACATACAGCCAGGCACACAGCATTTTCTTCATTCTTCCACTGGCTCATAAAATAGTCTCTGGGGTTCTTTTTTAGGATTTTTATTGGGAATGATCAACTGGGATAGGGGAGCACGGGATACCCCAAATCTGTAGAACTGAGGACTCCTCAATTTCTGGCTGGAATCTGAATCTCCCACAGGATCTCTATGCTGCTGATGACCTGCACCCCTTCCAGAGTTAAAAAAAAGTTACAGCCAGTCACTTTCCTTCAGCATTGGGGGGTCATCTACTCGCTCAGCCAGAGGAAGAATCATCGGTTGCCTCTTGCCGATATCTATCAAGCTCTTCCTAGTGAGGGAGATGTAGACTCACACCACTATAGGGCAGCTGGACTCTTTCCCACCAACTTTCTCCCGGCTCTCTCTACAGTGAGCATCTCCAGACCCAACTTGACCCCCAGATGTAGATTTGCGAATAACCCCCCCCAGTTGGGACCTCAAGGCTTCCCCAAAGCTTCCTCTAGGATCCTGCACCAGGGGGCAGAGCCCCTGCACAGGGACCTCCTCCCGCAGGACTGGACCCATGAACGCCGCACTTGCTACTCAGGCCTCAGACTATTTATAAGCTCTCCCTCCACCTTCTGGGCACACCTCCCCAAGGATTGGCTGGAATCTTCTAAAAAGACAGGGGGAAGTAACAGGACAGCAGCCTGTGGGGCACTGAGCAGACCTAAGGTTTAATTCCGCCCTAGGCCGGAAGTGACGTCATGATGTCACTCCGGGTCCTCCAAGACCAGAGGCCATCAGAGATGACCCGGTCTCTGGGAACCTCTGTGGCCAGCCGCGCGAACTGTTGGATCGTTTCCCAGGTGCACCGGTATGCCTGAGAAACACTGGGGTGGGGCAGGGGGGAGGGGAACGACCCCTCCCGCTGCTTCTAAAAGCAATCCAGCGGCTAATTAGATGCTTGGATCGCTTCCACGAGAAACAGAATTGCTGCTGAAAAAATAATACAGGGTTATGGCTGATAGCTTCATCCATAACCTGGTAAACCACTTTGAAGCCGCAGCACACTGTATATATATATTGCGGTCGGCAAGTGGCTGGAGTGCAGACCGGAGTCTCCTATGGTACTAAGCTAGGTCACCCAGCTGGTCATTTTTAGTGCCCTTAGGTGGTGCTAGTCTCTATCAAACCTGAACCCCTCTACCCAGATAGGTTTATAAATTCCCCGATATTATAGGGGGTACACAGACATTTCTTCAAGTCGTGGCAAAAATTTGCAGCAAAAATCGCACGACTTTCAGGTCGCACAAGTGTAAAAGTGGCCTAAAGAGGACCTGTCACCTGCCCAATGATATCACATAGGGGACTATCACCCCTGTGAAAGCAATAAAGTTAAATGAAGAAAATAAATAAAGTGTAAAAAAAAAATCATAATAAAAAAAATAATAAATTAAAAAATATGAAAAGAATTCCTAACCCCCCCCCCCCCCTACACACAAATCCAAACAGGATAGGGCACATTAGAGTGTAAGCTCCTCTGTACAGAGACTGATGTGACTGTGGGGGAGGGCACATTAGAGTGTAAGCTCCTCTGTATAGAGACTGATGTGACTGTGGGGGGGGGGACATTAGAGTGTAAGCTCCTCTGTACAGAGACTGATGTGACTGTGGGGGAGGGCACATTAGAGTGTAAGCTCCACTGTACAGAGACTGATGTGACTGTGGGGGAGGGGGCATTAGAGTGTAAGCTCCTCTGGTACAGAGACTGATGTGACTGTGGGGGAGGGGGCATTAGAGTGTAAGCTCCTCTGGTACAGAGACTGATGTGACTGTGGGGGAGGGGACATTAGAGTGTAAGCTCCTCTGTACAGAGACTGATGTGACTGTGGGGGAGGGGACATTAGAGTGTAAGCTCCTCTGTACAGAGACTGATGTGACTGTGGGGGAGGGGACATTAGAGTGTAAGCTCTTCTGTACAGAGACTGATGTGACTGTGGGGGAGGGGACATTAGAGTGTAAGCTCCTCTGTACAGAGACTGATGTGACTGTGGGGGAGGGGACATTAGAGTGTAAGCTCCTCTGTACAGAGACTGATGTGACTGTGGGGGAGAGGACATTAGAGTGTAAGCTCCTCTGGTACAGAGACTGATGTGACTGTGGGGGGAGGGGATATTAGAGTGTAAGCTCCTCTGTACAGAGAGTGATGTGATTGGCTCAGTGATCTCTGTATTTTGGGTACCTTCCCAGTCCTCCATGTATGGGGCCTCCTCGGCCTCCTGCTCCGGGGATACCCCTTCCAGAATCTTCCCCTCCTTCATCACTCTGGTGATCTCCTTCAGCCTCTTCAGCAGCTGCTGCTCCTCATCTGTGCTGACATTATCCCCCCTGCAATGAGGAATGGCACAAATTAAAGAGTAACTCCACCTATGTGGAGGTAAGGATCTTCCATAGCTTATATCTGTATCTACAGAACAAAGACAGGTAAGGATCTGCATTGGATGAAATGCTTGCATTGAGTACAGGTGATCTGAATATATATATTTGGAATAATCCTGGATTCCCAGTAAAAGGCGGTTATATTTCTCCGGCTGGCCTATATTACACTCTTTTGCTTATTTTTATTTTTAATAATTGGTGATCTGAATTTCTCGGGTTTCTATGAAGTGGTGTCTGGCGGGAAGCGCAGGAATGAGAATCTAATGGCGGGTTTGTTTTCCTTATTACCGGGGAAGATATTGATTTATAGGTTTCATTAAAGCGCGGTCGTACCGCTCGCAGTTGGGTCCGAGGCGGGAGATAATTTTTTCCATGGCTTCCTCCGTCTCGCGCAGTTTATCTTGCAGTTGGCTGAGCTCGAAGTCGGCTGAAACAACAAAAGAGAAGACGGGGTGATAAATAAGGAATAATCTGCCGGCAGATACAATATAGTCTATTCATCATCGTCCGCCGCGAAAGAGAATAACCCCACCGCAGACTTATCAATGGGAAGATTCCAATTAGGATCCCCCGTTTTCCCTCCGTCGCCGCGGAAACTCGGCCTCGCCTTTCCCTTTCGCATTTCTCTGCGATAATCGCGGCGTCGTTATCGCCAGTGTGCGCAGATAAGATGAGACGCGTTTCCTGATCTTCCTTTGTGTCCGAAACCCGCGGCAGAAACACACCCCCCCCCCCAAGAAACATTCGACTGAAAACTGGAAAATTAGGAATCGTTTCCCTTACTTTATATCAATAGCGGCTCAGCGACCTTCTCCAGATCACAGGGGGTCCATTTATAAAACATTCACTGGATGGATGTCATTCACCAAGCTGTAATAAATTATCCCCATACTTTGTCTAATATGATTATTTCCTATGATCGTCAGCTCCATCTAGTGGCTATAATGAGTTATTGAACTGATTCAGGGTTTTTTTCAGGAAAATACCACATTACGGCCACTAGATGGAGCTGATGATCATAGGAAATATGTTAGACAAAATATTTGAATAATTCATTATGGCTAGTCGAATGTTTGTGACATCTGTCCAGCAATGTTTTTTCTTTAAATAAATATATCTCCATGTGTCATATTTGAAAGCATTAGATCAGTGTTTCTCCAGTCCTCAGGGCGCCCCCAACAGGTCATGTTTTCAGGCTCTCCATTATTTTGCACAGGTGATTTCATCAGTTTCACTGCCTTAGTAATTACCACAGACCTTTCATCTGAGGGAAATCCTGAAAACATGACCTGTTGGGGCGCCTTGAGGACTGGAGTTGAGAAGCACTGTATTAGACAACCGGCGTGCCCGGGAAGAGCGGCACATCGCAGTCTTAGTTTGTTTTCAATTTTTTCGCCCATATTTGTACCGCTAATGGAAAGTTATATAATAATTTGTGACTTTAGTTGCTATTTGTAGTACAAGTGCAACAGTTAGAGAATTAATCAACTGATCAACACAAAACATGTTCAGCTCCAGAGCATGCCTGTCAGACCTCAGATCAGCCCTGATGCATGCCCGTCAGACCTCAGATCCGCCCCAATGCATGCCTGTCAGACCTCAGATCAGCCCCGATGCATGCCTGTCAGACCTCAGATCCACCCCAATGCATGCCTGTCAGACCTCAGATCCACCCCAATGCATGCCTGTCAGACCTCAGATCCACCCCAATGCATGCCTGTCAGACCTCAGATCCACCCCAATGCATGCCTGTCAGACCTCAGATCCACCCCAATGCATGCCCGTCAGACCTCAGATCCGCCCCAATGCATGCCTGTCAGACCTCAGATCCACCCCAATGCATGCCTGTCAGACCTCAGATCCACCCCAATGCATGCCTGTCAGACCTCAGATCAGCCCCGATGCATGCCTGTCAGACCTCAGATCCGCCCCGATGCATCCCTGTCAGACCTGAGATCAGCCCCGATGCATGTCTGTCAGACCTCAGATCCGCCCCGATGCATGCCTGTCAGACCTCAGATCAGCCCCAATGCATCCCTGTCAGACCTCAGATCAGCCCCAATGCATGCCTGCCAGACCTCAGATCTGCCCCAATGCATGCCTGTCAGACCTCAGATCCGCCCCGATGCATCCCTGTCAGACCTCAGATCCGCCCCGATGCATCCCTGTCAGACCTCAGATCAGCCCCAATGCATGCCTGTCAGACCTCAGATCAGCCCCAATGCATGCCTGCCAGACCTCAGATCTGCCCCAATGCATGCCTGTCAGACCTCAGAGCCGCCCCAATGCATGCCTGTCAGACCTCAGATCAGCCTCAATGCATGCCTGTCAGACCTCAGATCCGCCCCAATGCATGCCTGTCAGACCTCAGAGCCGCCCCAATGCATGTCTGTCAGACCTCAGATCCACCCCAATGCATGCCTGTCAGACCTCAGATCAGCCCCGATGCACGCCTGTCAGACCTCAGATCAGCCCCAATGCATGCCTGTCAGACCTCAGATCAGCCCTGATGCATGTCTGTCAGACCTCAGATCAGCCCCGATGCACGCCTGTCAGACCTCTGATCAGCCCCAATGCACGCCTGTCAGACCTCAGATCAGCCCCGAAGCATGTCTGTCAGACCTCAGATCAGCCCCAATGCATGTCTGTCAGGCCTCAGATCAGCCCCAATGCTTGCCTATCAGACCTCAGATCAGCCCCAATGAATAAACAACATCTTGCTGGCTTCTTCTGGGTTCAAGATCTTTGGACATCCTGATTGGTCAGTCAGGGAATGCGCAGAGGACTTAGTTCAGTCCAGCGCCTTTCAGATGTCAAGATTGTATGCTGCACATGCGCAGCTTAATCTACAGCATTAAATGTTTTCAAGGAGGAAGGTAAAGAGCCTTTATTGCAGAGACATAGTATATAGACACAGCAAAGTGCCTGGAAAAAGTATTCACACCCCTTGAGATTTTCCACATTTTGTCATGTTACAACCAAAAACATAAATGTATTTTATTGGGATTTTATGTGATAGACCAACACAAAGTGTCACATAATTGTGAAGTGGAAGGAAAATGATAAATGATACAAATAAATATGTGAAAAGTGTGGGGGGAGGGACATTTGTATGGCGCCCCCCAGAGTCAATACTTTGTAGAACCCCCTTTCTCTACAAGTCTTTTTGGGGATGTCTCTACCAGCTTTGCACATCTAGAGAGGACATTTCTGCCCATTCTTCTTTGTAAAATATCTCAAGCTCTGTCAGATTGGATGGAGAGCGTCTGTGAACAGCAATTTTCAAGTCTTACCACAGATTCTCAATGTGATTTAGGTCTGGACTGTGACTGGGCCATTCTAACACATGAATATGCTTTGATGTAAACCATTCCATTGTAGCTCTGGCTGGATGTTTCGGGTCGTTGTCCTGCTGGAAGGTGAACCTCCCCCCAGTCTCAAGTCTTTTGTAGACTCTAACACAGTGGTTCTCAACCTGGGGGTCGGGACCCCCTCAGGGGTCAAATGATGATTTGCCAGGGGTCACCGAATCCTGGGCTGTTCCTGATACCCTCACCAGTCTTTTTGCGTCCGCCAAGCTGAGCTGTTCCTGGAACACGCGGCCGTCCACTTAGCCTCGTTGCAGCCGCCCATTCAGTTCACGGCATGGCTGGGGGGCAAGGACTAGAGGTCAGCTGACTGGTGAGGAATGTGAAGTGGGAGGGGCTGAAAGAGATCCTATTTCCTGATTTCGGCATAGGTGTCACTACTATGAGACACCACAAAGTGAGTAACACTACCTGTGATTATAGTTTCCATTAAAAGTCCCCACTACAGTTCTCAGATCAGCAGATGACCTTGATCAAGAGCACCTAAGTTGGCTGATCAGAACCCAGAACTGCCACTCATCCCAACTCCCTGCCAGCACTGCCACTCATTCCATTACCCCCACCCCCCACCAAGGAGTAAGAGAAGGAATAAAAATAGAGAATACATGGAAGGGAGAGGAAAAGAGGGGGAGGAACAAAGAAAAAGGGAGAGGAAGAAAAAGAGAAAGAACAATAAAGACGACTAGCGAGAGGGATGGGGAAAAAAAACAGGAAATTAGGATAGAGAGGGATAAAAGGGAAAGAAAGGAGAACAAAGAGAAAGAGTGGTACATCCTAAAATGTACCATAAGGGTTTTTAATACTGTACGAGTGGAAGGGACTCAGGGGGCGCTAAATGTCCATGGGTTAGGGGCGCAAATGACTTGTCTTGCCTTGGGTGCTGACAACCCACGCTGCGAAAATAATTACATTGTTAGGGGTCCCCAGAACTTGTGAAATTTTATCAAGGGGTCACGGCACTAGCCAGGTTGAGAACCACTGCTCTAACAGGTTTTCTTCTAAGATTGTCCTGTATTTGTCTCCATCCATCTTCCCATCAACTCTGACCAGCTTCCCTGTCCCTGCTGAAGAAAAGCATCCCCACCACATGATGCTGCCACCACCATGTTTCACGGTGGGGATGGTGTGTTCAGGGTGATGTGCAGTGTTAGTTTTCCCCACACATAGCATTTTGCTTTTAGGCCATAAAGTTGAATTTTGGTCTCCTCTGACCAGATCACCTTCTTCCACATGTTTGCTGTGTCCTCCACATGGCTTCTCACAAACTACAAACAGGACTTCTTATGACTTTCTTTCACCAATGTCTTTCTTCTTGTCACTCTTCCATAAAGGGCAGATTTGTGGAGAACACGACTAATAGTTGTCCTGTGGACAGATTCTCCCACCTGAGCTGTGGATCTCTGCAGCTCCTCCAGAGTTACCATGGACCTCTTGGCTCTTCTCTGATGAATGTTCTCCTTGCCCGGCCGGTCAGTTTAGTTGGACGGCCATGTCTTGGTAGGTTTGCAGTTGTGCCATACTCTTTCCATTTTCCGATGATGGATTGAACAGAGCTCCGTGAGATGTTCAAAGCTTGGGAGATCTTTTTATAACCAAAACCCTGCTTTACACTTCTCCACAACTTTATCCCTGACCTGTCTGGTGTGTTCCTTGGCCTTCATGATGCTGTTTGTTCACTAAGGTTCTCTAACAAACCTCTGAGGGCTTCACAGAACAGCTGTATTTATACTGAGATTAAATGACACACAGGTGGACTCTATTTACTGATTAGGTGACTTCTGAAGGCAATTGGTTCCACTAGATTTTAGTTAGGGGTATCAGAGTAAAGGGGGCTGAATACAAATGCCCCCCCCCCCCACACACTTTTCACATATTTATTTGTATCATTTATCATTTTCCTTCCACTTCACAATTATGTGACACTTTGTGTTGGTCTATCACATAAAATCCCAATAAAATACATTTATGTTTTTGGTTGTAACATGAGAAATGTGGGAAATTTCAAGGGGTATGAATACTTTTTTAAGGCACTGTAGATGGAGTATCTGCAACAAAACACCTTCCTGTTCACAAAGTAAAAAAATTATGCCTAAACTTTCGCTTTACTTTCACCTTCCCTTTGGCTCCAATCTATTTAACCAAATGGAAACATTTTGCCCAAACCTCCCAATTTTCACAGAAATGTTGGTGGAGAGGAAATTCCCAGTTTTTCTCCTCCCACCTAACAGACATCTTCCTGCAGTGACGGGATTTCCGAATACAGTAATTGATCGATGTGGACCACATGGACATTTCTACCAACAAATCCCACCATTGGACAAATCCCACCATTGGACAAATCCCACCATTGGACAAATCCCACCATTGGACAAATCCCACCATTGGAAAAATCCCATCATTGGACTTTCATCTGCCGAAACAAAGATATTTAAAGGGGCAACTTACTGATTTTTCTCTTGAGGTTCCCATTGCCGATCGGCGCAATTTTCGGTTCAGGATTTGGGCTTTTCCCTTTGGAGGAGAGCTGAGAATCGAATCAGAAAAAACTGATTGGAAAACATGAATAAATCCGATGCTCAGAAAAGTTTATTTTGTGGCAAGACAGCCGAGCGAGATGGAAGAACGATAAGGAAGTGAAGACAACGATTAATTCATGAATTATTTTACTGCGATTTTTCCGAAATCATTTCACATATTTTGCAAAATTTGTGGGACTTTTTTAATGTATAATTGTACACAAATAAACATTTTGCTGGATTGGTAGAAGTTTTAAGTTGGACTTTGGACTATAGACTATGGACTGTGAACTATGGACTGTGCACTATAGACTATGGACTGTGCACTATAGACTATGGACTGTGGACTAGGGAACTATAGACTATGGACTGTGGACTAGGGGACTATAGACTATGGACTGTGGACTAGGGGACTATAGACTATGGATTGTGGTCTATAGACTAAGGACTGTGGACTATAGACTATGGACTGTGGACTATAGACTATGGACTGTGGACTATAGACTATGGACTATGGACTGTGGACTATAGACTATGGACTGTGGACTATAGACTATGGACTGTGGACTATAGACTATAGACTGTGGACTATAGACTATGGACTATGGACTAGGGGACTATAGACTATGGACTGTGGACTATAGACTAAGGACTGTGGACTATAGACGATTAGACTGTGGACTATAGACGATTGGACTGTGGACTATAGACTATGGACTGTGGACTATGGACTGTGGACTATAGACTATAGACTATGGACTGTGGACTAGGGGACTATAGACTGTGGACTATAGACTATGGACTGTGGACTATAGACTGTGGACTATGGACTGTGGACTAGGGGACTATAGACTGTGGACTATAGACTATGGACTGTGGACTATAGACTGTGGACTGTGGACTAAGGGACTATAGACTATGGACTGTGGACTATAGACTATGGACTGTGGACTTGTGAACTATAGACTATGGACTGTGGACTAGGGGACTATAGACTGTGGACTGTGGACTATGGACTGTGGACTATAGACTATGGACTGTGGACTAGGGGACTATAGACTATGGACTGTGGACTATAGACTATGGACTGTGGACTAAGGGACTATAGACTATGGACTGTGGACTATAGACTATGGACTGTGGACTTGTGAACTATAGACTATGGACTGTGGACTATAGACTAGGGGACTATAGACTGTGGACTATGGACTGTGGACTATGGACTATGGACTAGGGGACTATAGACTGTGGACTATAGACTATGGACTGTGGACTGTGGACTATGGACTATGGACTAGGGGACTATAGACTGTGGACTATAGACTATGGACTGTGGACTGTGGACTATGGACTATGGACTAGGGGACTATAGACTGTGGACTATAGACTATGGTATGTGGACTATAGACTATGGACTGTGGACTATAGACTATGGACTAGGGGACTATAGACTATGGACTATGGACTGTGGACTATGGACTAGGGGACTATGGACTAGGGGACTATGGTATGTGGACTATAGACTATGG
Organism: Lithobates clamitans; assembly: GCA_037952925.1. Classification (NCBI taxonomy): domain Eukaryota; kingdom Metazoa; phylum Chordata; class Amphibia; order Anura; family Ranidae; genus Lithobates; species Lithobates clamitans. Next base: position 26,220 of record JBBGZY010001826.1, read on the forward strand.
ACTAGGGGACTATGGTATGTGGACTTTAGACTATGGACTAGGGGACTATGGACTGGGGACTATAGACTATGGGATGTGTAGTGTGCATAGAGTAGTGCACATGACCGCAACTAACGTGCACTGCTCATTCCAAACAAAGGGAAATGCGGGGGAAAAGGAAAGGTTCGGATGCTCATGAAGGACTTTACAAGGAGGCAGAAAAACACAGTAAGAGATGATTTTGTGACAAACAGATTACAGGCCCATTAAGTAGTGGATGAGTATGGATAACTATTGGACAATAAGGAGATTGTTTAGTGTGACTTTAATACCCCCAACAGGCCAAGTTTTGGGAATTTCCCTTACATAAAATACCAAGCCATTGACCTTGATTTGAAACATCTCTGCGAGGTGAGGGGAATCCTGAAAACATGACCTGTTGGGGTGCTTGAGGACTGAGGTTGGGAACCCTTGAAATATGGAATTCCCCATCCACCTTCCTAGTTGTCCTGTGCTGGGACACAGAAATAGGACTTCTTAGTCCCGATTAGTAGATCAGCCTTCTCCATGATATAACAGGACCGACACAATGTAACTTTCTACACAGAGAACGTTGCCATTTTCCGGGTCCCGTACATCTGGACTTACCTTGAAGAGAATGTACAGGATGTAGAGCAGGATCCCGAATCCATAGATGGGAATAATCTGCCCCACTAGGCTTTGTCTTCCGCTGCTCCCTCCGCCCCCTCCGGTCTTGGACTTGGACACGGCCTCCGATAGGTGGGACCTTGGGAACAAAGTGCCGGGACTTCTGCCGTCCGCTGACTTGCCATGAGGGGCGGATGACGGGAACCGACCGGAACCTCCTGAAAAATAAGTTCACGTGTCAAGAATGGCAGACGGGTCTTCCAGCAATGAATATGATTTCCAGCTGATCTCAAGGCCGGAGGTCTCCAAACTTTTTTAACTGAGGACCAGTTTACTGTGCTTTAGGAGTCGGACTGTCGCCAGTGGGAGTAGAAAATCCCTCATTCTTGGAGGAATAGTGTCACATCATTGGTATCAGTGGGAGGAATAGTGTCCCATCATTGGCATCAGTGGGAGGAATAGTGCCCCATCATTGGCATCAGTGGAAGGAATTGTGTCCCATCATTGGCGTCAGTGGGAGGAATAGTGCCCCATCATTGGCGTCGGTGGGAGGAATAGTGCCCCATCATTGGCGTCGGTGGGAGGAATAGTGCCCCATCATTGGCGTCAGTGGGGGGAATAGTGTCCCATCATTGGTGTCAGTGGGAGGAATAGTGCCCCATCATTGGTGTCAGTGGGGGGAATAGTGTCCCATCATTGGTGTCAGTGGGAGGAATAGTGCCCCATCATTGGTGTCAGTGGGGGGAATAGTGTCCCATCATTGGTGTCAGTGGGAGGAATAGTGCCCCATCATTGGCATCAGTGGAAGGAATTGTGTCCCATCATTGGCGTCAGTTGGAGGAATAGTGCCCCATCATTGGCGTCGGTGGGAGGAATAGTGCCCCATCATTGGCGTCAGTGGGAGGAATAATGCCCCATCATTGGCGTCAGTGGAGGAATAGTGCCCCATCATTGGTGTCAGTGGGGGGAATAGTGTCCCATCATTGGTGTCAGTGGAAGGAATAGTGTCCCATCATTGGTATCAGTGGGAGGAATAGTGCCCCATCATTGGCGTCGGTGGGAGGAATAGTGTCCCATCATTGGTGTCAGTGGGGGGAATAGTGTCCCATCATTGGTGTCAGTGGAAGGAATAGTGTCCCCATCATTGGTGTCAGCGGGAGGAATAGTGCCCCATCGGGAGGAATAGTGCCCCATCATTGCTATCAGTGGGAGCAATAGTGCCCCATCATTGGTATCAGTGGGAGGAATAGTGCCCCATCATTGGTGTCAGCGGGAGGAATAGTGCCCCATCATTTGTGTCAGTGGAGGAATAGTGCTCCATCACTGGTGTCAGTGGGAAGAATTGTGCCCCATCAAAAATGCCCAACAAACAAAATCCCAATTATTGAAATGGCCCCTGTTCACATTTGAGCGTCTGTTGCCTGAAGCTCAAAAAAGTACAAAGCTTCTTTTTCAGGCGTTTTTCTGCTTTTGACATTGGTGACCTTTTGACCTGTACAAAAACACGGGAAAAACGACTTTCCGCCTGAAAACGATACACTCAGGTGTGAATGCAGCCATAATGAATGCATGAAATAATACAGCCTTGGTTTTGAATTTAGCCTCCTCTTGGGCGGAGTTATGCAAATATCAGAATGCCCTGATGGCTGGGTGCCAGCCTGGAGGAGTGGGCGTTCTTAGGCAGATTGTATTTGTATGAAGACCACCCTGGGTATCGCTGAGCCTCAATGATTGACAAAACTGACCAGGAACAGTCAAGCCAGGTAAGAAAGAGGTCGATGATGGTGGACGTCCTCCAGCCAGGAAATGAAGCGGGCCTCTATCTGACTTGCTGCAGCTTCCAATGCACATTGTGAGAAGCTCACAGTGTGCAGTGAAATGTGAAGAAGGAATTTCATTCCAGGAGAGGAGCCGGTACAACCTGTGCAAGACTGAAGGGAGGATATAAAAAGATACATTTCTTGACAGGCCGGGTCGCAAGAGCAACCCTTGCGACCCCTGTAGCTACGCCCCTGGATAGATGAAAGGATATAAAGTGATATTTTTTGTGTCTTTTATATCTGCCGGTATAACTGTGCAAGACTTGGGAGGCCGGATTAAAACGCCCCCCCCCCCCCGACTTGTCCTTGAGTCAGCTTTGAAAATCTCACCCCCCCCCAAAACTTAAATTCCAACTTTTGAGTCGTGCCAAAGCCGGAACACTTATTTTCTTCAATTTTTAAAGTTCTGGACGTTGCTGAAGGACCCCGAGGTTGAAGGGAACCATTTGCTGGACGTTTAACAAACATTCCGAGATTGAATTGTATTCGAGGGTTGACAAAAGGCGAGACTATCACCGACCTGTCATCCATGATGGATTGCGGCGCGCTATGCTTAGGAAATAGAGTGTGGAACAATGCGTCGGAATGCGCTGTAATCTTTAATTAAACGTCAATTCCTATGATGGGCAACGCCAGTGGAGGGGCCAGGTCACCGCCGCCTGATTGGGGAATGTCGCGGGATGTTGGAAGGGACCGGAGCAATCAATATTAATTCCTGTACTGACAGACAATCTACATCAAGGCCGGCTGGACTTTCCGGGGTGAACACTTCATCATCCCGGGAAAAACACGTTCATCGAAGGTTCCTGCAACCCAACATTATGCAAAAGACGCCATATCACCTCCATCCAACGTTACATTGTTCCTTTCTAAATTGGAGCAAGAATACAAATATATACAATTACAGATAATGATAGCTCAGGATTTTTAATGGATATTCCACTGAATAGAGCTGGCTGGGGGGCGGGGGGGGCGAAAAAATACTCCTTCACTGGGGACAAAACCAATAATGGAGGGCGACCGGCAGCACAGGACTAGAAACTCCTCCCACTGGTGTTTCCCTGCAAGTGGGCTGGAGAAGAGTTGGGTCACATGACAGCTGTATATATCGATTATACATTATATAGCGTGCGCAGGGGGTGTGCTAGGTGTGCCTGGGCACACCCTAATCACTATGTGTGGTGCCGATTCCCCCTACTGCCTGCCCCCCCCTCCCCCCTTGTTGGCCCCCCGCTGTGCTGCTGGCTTCCCTCCTCTCCTCTCCAGAGGATGTTTCAAGGTGGGGAGCGGGGTAATTTACCGGCCCCTTTCTTTTATAAATGAACACAGTAAACACACTCGCTCACTGTGTCCATTCGTAACGGAGGCATAGTAAACGGTGTTTACTATGCTTCAGTTTGTAAATAAATAGGAAGGATGTTTCAGAATGGAGAGCTGGTGAAAGGGCTAGGAAATATGTAATTTACCGGCCCCTTCCTTTTGTAAATGAACACAGTGAACACACTCGCTCACTGTGTCCATTTATAGCTGAGGCATAGTAAACTGTGTTTACTATGCTTCCGTTTGTAAATTAATAGGAAGGATGTTTCAGAATGGAGAGCGGGGGAAAGAGCTAATTACATAGTTACATAGTAGGTGAGTTTGAAAAAAGACACAAGTCCATCAAGTCCAACCTATATTTACCTAGTAAATATGTAATTTACCGGCCCCTTCCTTTTATAAATGAACACAGTGAGCACACTCACTCACTGTGTCCATTTATAACTGAAGCATAGTAAACTGTGTTTACTATGCTTCAGTTTGTAAATGAACAGGAAGCCACTCAGCACAGAGCACCTTCCCAATCATTCATAGTCCAGTGCAGCTGAGGCAGCAGAGAAAGGCGTGTGTGTTTGAGCTTCGGGGTGCACACCATAATGCAGTAGGCTGTGCACCCCTATGGGTACTTAATAATCATCAGCCAACTACCCTATAGCAGTTTTACTGCTACAGGGTAGCTGCTCTGTGCAGAATCATGGATATAAACGTGATTCTGCACTTCCAGGTGGGGGGGCGCGCACGCAAGCCGCTGACGAGACGCTTCTACTGTGATTAGTCACTGAGGCCAATGGATGACCGCCGGCAACCGCTGATCGGCGAGGAGAGGCCCAGGATGAAGCTCTGCATATGTAAACACTTCCTGTCCCATTGCCAAACAGGAAGTGAGAGGAAATCTCTGCAAATTAAATTAATTCTATGAGGACCCCCAGATCGCCAGAACTAGTGTCCCCATTGGTAGATTTCCCATCTATTACTTATCTGGAAACAACCCGAAATTCTGTTACTTTCACTTTCAATGATAAAGGTAAACAGTATAAATAGAATGGGTGAATCTCTCTAATGGGGGCACAGATAGCAATAAACACTGACAGGGGTTCTAATCCATCATCTCTCTATCCCAAAAAAAGTTTTGCCTTTAGTTATACTTTAAGGGGTTAGGTTAAAGTTTGATTAGAAGAATTGAGGGTTATGTGTTTGGTTGAAAGCTAAGGAATATTAGGTTGAGGTTAGGTGTTAGGTTGAAGGTTAAGGAGTTAGGTTGAGGATTAGGAATTATGATGAGGGTTAGGGGTTAGTTTGAGGTTAGGCGTTGGGTTGAAGGTTAAGGAGTTAGGTTGAAGGTTAAGGAATTATGTTGAGGGTTAGGGGTTAGTTTGAGGTTAGGCGTTGGGTTGAAGGTTAAGGAGTTAGGTTGAAGGTTAAGGAATTATGTTGAGGGTTAGAGGTTAGTTTGAGGTTAGGCGTTGGGTTGAAGGTTAAGGAGTTAGGTTGAAGGTTAAGGAATTATGTTGAGGGTTAGGGGTTAGTTTGAAGGTTAGGTGTTAGGTTGAAGGTTAAGGAGTTAGGTTGAGGATTAGGAATTATGTTGAGGGTTAGGGGTTAGTTTGAGGTTAGGCATTGGGTTGAAGGTTAAGGAGTTAGGTTGAGGATTAGGGATTATGTTGAGGGTTAGGGGTTAGTTTGAGGTTAGGCGTTGGGTTGAAGGTTAAGGAGTTAGGTTGAAGGTTAAGGAATTATGTTGAGGGTTAGGGGTTAGTTTGAGGTTAGGCGTTGGGTTGAAGGTTAAGGAGTTAGGTTGAGGATTAGGAATTATGTTGAGGGTTAGGGGTTAGTTTGAGGTTATGCGTTGGGTTGAAGGTTAAGGAGTTAGGTTGAGGATTAGTGATTATGTTGAGGGTTAGGGGTTAGTTTGAGGTTAGGCGTTGGGTTGAAGGTTAAGGAGTTATGTTGAAGGTTAAGGAATTAGGCTGAAATTAAGAGCCATGTTGAAGTTTAGGGGTTAGGTTGAAGGTTAAGTAGTTATGCTGAAGCTGACCATATACCAGTAGAATTTCATTCATGGAAACTCTCATTCTAAAGCGCTTAAAGTTTTGTTTTGACCCATTTGAATGAAACCCCAGAGGTATCTGCAATATGTACAATTTTTTCCCAGATGAAAACCATGGTTGGCATTTCATCCATCCTCCTCCTTTGAATTTTGATTGGTTTGGCTTCTCTAACCTTTAGAAACCTGAACGACTATTACAAATATTAAAATTTTCAAACAAAATTCCCCAGGTGTATGGCCAGCTTAAGACTAAAGTTTAGGCGGTTTTCCTAGAACATTCTTTTCCCAAGAATTTTCGTTTTAAAATTTTACCAATCTTTGATCAACTTTAGGTGTTAGGTTGAAGGTTGGGTGTTGGGTTGAAGTTTAGGTGTTAGGTTGAATGTTAGGTGTTGGGTTGAGGTTTATTGTAGGTGTTGGGTTAAGGCTGGGTTCATACTGATGCCGGCTGTGGCTCACAGCAGGGGTCCGGTGCATCCCTGTTCTCTGTTTCAGGGATGCATCAGGGCAGAATATTTGCCTAAATTCAGCCCTGAAACTTAGCCAAAGATGCACAGGACTCCAGTGCAAGTCGCTCCACAGCAACCACGGAGATGTGTGAACCGGCTCCATAGGCAGCTGGTCACAATCTCCTTGTCAGGTCACCTGAGTCCAGTTGACAAATGCTGACTGCTGCGGATGGAACTCTGGGTGGTTCAGGAAGGCAGGTCCACTGGAGCACCAACACAGAGCCCACTGGGAGCTAGAGCATAAGATTGCCCAGGGCGTGGAGTCTAAGAGCCACCAGGTGTTCACCAGAGCCTCTAGTGGTGAGGATGGACTGTGCTGCAACTGACTCCAGGTCGCAGCCCCCAGGGTCTCCCAGCTCATGCTCACGGTAGGCTACAGGAGGATAGAGAGGAAGCAGCAGCCCAGGACAACAAGGGATAGTAAGGAGATAAGCCAAAGGTCAGGGCGACTAGCAGACAGAGATAGACAGAGAACACGCCAAAGGTCAGGGTCACAAGCATGCAGGGATAGTCAAGGACAAGCCAAGATTGGTAAACGAGACAGATGTAGAACATTCGGCAAACAGGAAACCGAACAAACAATATTGCTCGGCAAGGCAGGCTTGGAGAACATGTTGTTACATAGTGGTTCCTGTTGAGGCTAGGGTGGAGCCACACTCAGGGAAGATTACTTAATCATGCAGGTGTGAGGGTGCAAGCCCTAAGGCTGATACACAGAACAGGTAAGAGTCAGACAGGGCATGAAAGTATTACTGCAGAGTCATGACACTCCTGTCATGCGAATGGGATGCGGAGAAGGTTGAAGGTTAGGTGTGGGGTTGAAGTTTAGGTGTTGGGTTAAAGTTTAGGTGTTGGGTTAAAGTTTAGGTGTTGGGTTAAAGTTTAGGTGTTGGGTTAAAGTTTAGGTGTTGGGTTAAAGTTTAGGTGTTGGGTTAAAGTTTAAGTGTTGGGTTAAAGTTTAGGTGTTGGGTTAAAGTTTAGGTGTTGGGTTAAAGTTTAGGCGTTGGGCTGAAGTTTAGACGTTGGGCTAAAGGTTAGGCGTTGGGCTGAAGGTTAGGTGTTGGGCTGAAGGTTAGGTGTTGGGCTGAAGGTTAGGTGTTGGGCTGAAGTTTAGGTGTTGGGTTGAAGGTTAGGAGTTGGGTTGAAGTTTAGGTGTTGGGCTGAAGTTTAGGTGTTGGGTTGAAGTTTAGGTGTTGGGTTGAAGGTTAGGTGTTGGGTTGAAGGTTAGGTGTTGGGTTGAAGGTTAGGTGTTGGCTTGAAGGTTAGGTGTTGGCTTGAAGGTTAGGTGTTGGCTTGAAGGTTAGGTGTTGGGTTGAAGGTTAGGTGTTGGGCTGAAGGTTAGGTGTTGGGTTGGGGATTACATCTTTAGGTAGAGCTGTAGTCATGAAAAGAAAACTTTTAAAGGTAGTTTTAGCATCAAACCCTAAAAGACCTGATTTGACCGGTGAATATAAAGTGGCCAGTAGTTTGTTATGTCTGTCCCTGTTCTCAAGGACAAGTATGTCAGCCCTGGAGCAAGGATCAGGATGACTGCTCTCCCTAAGCCCCATAATTTCTGACAGGTTCTCTTTAATGTCTACAAACCCTCCCAGTATTGGAGATAGACCTTATAAGTCTGTCTTATACTATTTGTAATGAAATATTGATCGTCTGATCGGCATTGTCTTCTGTAGAATATAATGGCCCGTTTGTTATTTTCATAAATTCTTCATTGGAAGGGGTCAGAGGGGCCATAAAATGACTTTATAGCACAATATAAACATCATCCCGATTCCCAAAACAGCATAAATGTCCGGCGATAATATTTCACAGAATGTAAAACCGGGAAAGTCATAGAAGATGATACAAAAATGATACTTTCTTTTTTTACACTGCGGAATAAATACAAAGTGATACATTCATCCACACAATATAAATACAAAGTAACCAATAAAATGCCCTGAAAATATCAATCATCAGATACATTACACCACTGTGCCGCCCCTAATAAAAAGATAATATAACAAAACAAAACCAGCTTTTGTTGCAATATTTATCTTCAGTCCAGAGATTTCCCCTGCAGTACCTTTTTCTGCCACTAGATGTCCTCAGTCTGATGGCCAGTATCATTCAATCCACTTCCTCTGAGCCCAGGTTGACCCAGACCCTTCCCCAGTCTGTAGACTGTAACTAGACAGTGAAAGGAGAAGCAGCACAGCGATATGCTCATGTCTGTCACTCAGCTCTCTCCTCCTATCAGCATGCTTCTTGTCATCGCATGAACTGATTGGCTCCTTGTGCTGCTTCTTCCTCTCACGCTCCAGCCCTGCTGTACAGAGAATGTGAGAGGCTGATACCAGATCGCATTCCTGGGACTTACACTGCTTGTATATAATGAGGTATTAATGAATACAGAGCTGCAATCATTTGTGTTATTTATATCAGAGTTCAGCGACTGCTGGAAATGTTCCGATAACCTGGAATGAGCCAATCGACTTTTGCCGGAACTTTTGCTTGTTCGGCCCTCTGTTCAGCAGGAGCCAATCATCATATATAGAGGTGGTATTGCTACTGATGACATCATCGCTATCTTGGCTTATATGGCCAGGAATCCCCGGCTACCTGAGCAAAGGGGGCGGGGATAGTGGTGACATCACTGCCCTAATATGGCCACATTTGGTTGATGATGTCACTCCTATCCCCGCCCCATTCCCTTTTATAGTTGATGCAGCACCATCGGGGGGTAAGTGGTGTGCGCTGGGTCTGTTGGGTTTTTAATTTCGGTGAGTCGGTGGGGGGGCGGGGCACTGTGACTGACAATGGATTTATGAGGGGGAACCCTTTTTTGGAGGATTTCTATTGTCACTTGTCAGGTGTTTGGATGTCTATTTGTAAGTTACTTTTTTTTTGTGCATGAGTTGGGGAGCCATGTACCCCCATACTTATTTACTTAGAGGAGTGGTATCTGGGGGCCCTCTTATTTTAAAAGGGGGCTTCCAGATTTCAATAAGCCACTTGCAGACCCCCACAACCACCGGGCCAGGGTTGTCGGGAAGAGGCCCTTTTCCTCATCAACATGGGAACAAAATTATTTGATAGGGAAGTCCCCCCTGGTCAGGCACCCCCCATCCTCGTGCTGAAAGCATGTGAACTAGTATGGCTCAGGGGAAGAGGGGTGCCAACTCATCCCCCCCATTTATGACCACCCAGGGTCTGGTGTGATTTTTTTTTTTGGGGGGAGGGGGGGCTTTGCACATTTTTTGCAGTCTTGGTGTAACATGTGCTACCGCAAAAAGTGACATTTATCCCCAATTCACATCGCAAATCGCTGTGCATATCTGTTCAATTCACATGCGATTCATTGGGGTGCGGTTAAAGATCATTCATTTTGAATAGGCTCAAATCGCACTTCCTTTGGAAACGCGATGCAACCGCGCCACATGGAACATTTATACATTTATACCATGAGATCTGGTGATGGCAGACACACTGCGTTTGCGACCTGCATTTGGGGTGTCATCAGGGCTGGGACAAGGGGTGGGGGCGGGAGGGGCGGCTGCCCCGGGCGCAATGGTTTACCGTAGGGATGGGGGGGTGCCTTCCTTCTGGCTGGGCAGTTTGGTGTCTTTGCCCCGGGCGCTGGATGACCAGCACTGGGTGTCATTAACTTAACATTGACACCCCCTGCAGATCGCAACCGCAGTGCGTTTTAAGCGGGAAGCAGGCGCGGATTGCGAGTTTTCCCGCACCACGTTCTTGGGTAAACTGAATGATACAAGGAAGAAAAAAAGATAAAGTTTAAATGATCAGCAAATAACATTTCCTTCCGTCTATATAATCTTCAGCTCCAGAAGATTTTACCCCTTCATGACCCAGGCCATTTTTTTGCTATTCAGCACTGCGCTACTTTAAAGTGATACTAAAGTCTCAGTTTTTTTTCTTTAACAATAACAAACATGTTATACTTACCTGCTCCATGCAGTGGTATAGCACAGAGCAGCCCGGATCTTCTCGGCCCCTCTTTGGCGCTCCTGGGCCCTCCCTCCTGTCAAGTGCCCCCCATAGCAAACAGCTTGTTGTGGGGGCACCCGAGCCGCTGCTCTGTCTGTCCATTCAGACACAGAGATGTGGTCCAGCCTCTCTCTCTCTCCTCATTGGCTCACTGACTGTGATTGACAGCAGTGGGAGCCAATGGCGCCACGCCGCTGTCTCGGCCAATGAGGAGGGAGACTCCTCATTGGCACGCCTTAGAACCGCGATGTAGGTGGCGACATACAGGTACATTGCTTTGCCTAAAGCGGCCGCTCGTTTGCAGTACGTTGTGGGTGGGCGGTTGCTAAGCAATTATTAAAAAAAAGCACAGACCTCTCTAAAGGTCCCCCAAAATACAGGCAGACTGCTATAGGGGTCTTCGGAGGAGTCTGTGACCCTTTTTTTTTTTTAAATAGAAGCCAGAAGGGAAATGTAATTTGCAATTTAAACCATTTTCCTTTGCTTTAAACTAATCTCTGCTCCTGATATATATATATATTTTTTTGCATTGGCACTTGTCCTCCGGGGGGGGCATTCCCCCCCCCCCCCCCACCTATTTGCCCAGAAAATGAACATTTTTGACAGATTTTGTTCCATTTATTTCAATGGGGTTCGGCATCTGTACTTCTTTAAGGTTCCTGAACCCGGACAAACTGAACTCCCGGGACAGCTCGGCCAGGGCCGGGACAAGGGGTGGACAGGAGGGGTGGCTTCCCTGGGCACTGTGGTATCATGTGAGGTGGAGGAGGCATTGTGAGGAGATTATGAGGGGGGAGGGGATTTGTGCTGGGAGGGGGAATTTGGGAGGGTGGCAGTAAGAATTGTTCTAGGAAGAGAAATTTGGGTGTAAGTGCCAGGAGTGGTGATTTAGGGGGATTTGTGCTGGGAGGGGGGATTTGTGCTAGTAAGGATGGTTGGGGAGTATTTGTGCTAGGAAGGGAACAATTTTTTTTGGAGGGGGGGGAGTATTTGTGCTAGGAGGGGGAATTGGGGGGGGGGGGAATTTGTGCTGGGCTGGGAGGGGGAATTTGGAGTGGGGAGAAGGAAGGGGGGGGGATTTGTGTTGGGAGGTTGGGGGGCAAAGATTTGTGCTGGGAGGGGGGGATTTGTGCTAGGTAAGGTGATATGGTGGGGGGATTTGTGCTAGGAAGGGAAACATTTTTTGGGGGGTTGGAGTATTTGCTAGGAGGGGGAATTGGGGGGGGGGATTTGGAGTGGGGAGAAGGAAGGATGAGTACTCAGAAGGGGGATTTGAGGGGTAGAAGATTTGTGCTGGGAGGGGGAATTTGGGGGTGGTGGTAAGAATTGTTCTAGGAATATAAATTTAAGTGGAAGTGCCCGGAGTGGTGATTTAGGGGGATTTATGCTAAGAGGGGGGATTTGTGCTAGATAAGGTGATATGGTGGGGAGTATTTGTGCTAGGAATGGAATTTTTTCTTTTTTTTGGGGGGGGGGGCAGTATTTGTGCTAGGAGGGGGAATTGGGGGGGGGGGATTTGTGCTGGGCTGGGAGGGGGGATTTGGAGTGGGGGGGGGGGGGGATGTGTACTTAGATGGGTAGAATATTTGTGCTAGGAGAGGTAAAAAAAAATTGGGGGGGGGGGTAAAGATTTGTGCTGGGAGGGGGAATTTCAGCAGGGGGGCAGATTTGTTCTGGAAGGAGGAGGAGTTTATGCTTAGGGGGTAAGCATGCAGATTTGTGTTTAATTTTCTTTTTGGGGGGGAGGGGGAATTCTTTGCTGACAGATAACGCTCATACATCTTGGGGGGGGGGGGGTTGGGGAGCAGTTTGGCATGTTGGCCCCCCGGGCTCCTGGTGAACTTGTCCCGGCACTGAGCTCGGCTCCTCATTACTGAGAACGTCTGAAGGATGATGAAGATAGAACCATCAGAAAAAGATTTCGATTGATCGCATTATTTCATGATGGAAGTGTAAAACGAGCGCAATGTTCCACGTTCACTCTGCGCCAATCTCTCCTCAATTTTTGGGTCTAAATAAAAAAATTTTGTACTGATTCATATATATAATGATATTATTTCTCAAATGCTGCACCAAATATATATCTTGTGACCTCGCCGCAAGCGCCTGGCGAAGAATCTCCCAATGGACACAGGAAACGCTAAGAGGGGCCCCTGAGATGCTGAGAGGGGCCCCTGAGACGCTGAGAGGGGCCCCTGAGATGCTGAGAGGGAGGGGCCCCTGAGACGCTGAGAGGGAGGGGCCCCTGAGATGCTGAGAGGGGCCCCTGAGATGCTGAGAGGGGCCCCTGCAACGCTTAGAGGGAGGGGCTCCTGAGACGCTGAGAGGGGCCCCTGAGACGCTGAGAGGGAGGGGCCCCTGAGACGCTGAGAGGGAGAGGCCCCTGAGACGCTGAGAGGGGCCCCTGCAATGCTTAGAGGGAGGGGCCCCTGAGACGCTGAGAGGGGCCCCTGAGATGCTGAGAGGGACCTCTGAGACGCTGAGAGGGGCCCCTGAGACGCTTTGAGGGAGGGGCCCCTGAGACGCTGAGAGGGGCCCCTGGGACACTGAGAGGGAGGGGCCCCTGAGACGCTGAGAGGGGCCCCTGCAACGCTTAGGGGGAGGGGCCCCTGAGACGCTGAGAGGGGCCCCTGAGACGACACCGTAGACATAAACCCCCCTGACCCCCCCTCCCTCTTACCCTCCTGCTGGGCGGTTTGCTTCCCTCGGCTCAGGAAGGTTTTGGGAAGCAGCAGAGACACGCAGAGCACCAACCCGGAGAACAAGGCCACCTTCTGGATGGTGGACAGAGCCATGGTGTCCTAGAGCTCAGCACCGATGGAAGCCATGCTCAGCATCCCCCAGCAGACTGACCAATCACAGAGCTCCTAGCATCTCCTGACCAGTGGAGGCCCAGCTCTGCCTATTGGTCCAGCAGCTCTCATCAGTGACAGATGCCATTGTCCCCAGCCCCGCCCCCCTCCAGGTGTCATGTGACCCTCCATCTGCTACAATGTGTCGCTGTTCTGTGCTCGGTGCTGAATATGTAACAATGTGGACAGTGATACCCAAGGCAGAGCATGCTGGGAGTTGTAGTTCTCTGGTTTGCTTAGAAGCTGAACGCAGGCTGACAATTCGACGTTCAGGTATAAGTGGGGATCACGATAATCGAGTATTTTCCAAATTTATGATATTTGTGGGACAAATAGAAGAGAAAAAAAATAATAAATTCAAAAATAAATAAATATAAATAAATAAAAGATTAGAAATAAATAACAAAATGTAAATAAATAAAATTATAAAAATATATAAAAGAATGAAAAAAAAGAAAAAATATGTTTCAGATTTGTGTCAGATCTTCCAAATTTTGCATCTGCTGGCCACGTTCGGTGCGCCAAAGAAGCTCCTGCGCTTTACACTTCTTACCACGCATTTTGGCGCGTTCATTGAGAATTTTGCCGCATGTTAAAACGCACGTCTGCTGGCTCTGCCTATTGGTCCAGCAGCTCCCATCAGTCTGCTGGCTGCATTTGAGGTGCGCCAAAAAAAAAATCTCCGTCACTTTTCTGGCGTGGAGCTTCACGTGGTTTTTTTTTAACTGCGCATTTTGCAGCATGTTAAAAATGCGTCTATGCTGGCCGGGTTCAGGTTGCACTTTTTTTGGCATTGACCTTTGCATGTTTTTTTTTTTACCGCACATTTTGGCACTTTTCTGGCGTGTGTCTGCGGGCCGCGTTTGGGGAGGCGCCAAGGAAGCTCATGCACTTTTGTTTACTCCGAGTTTCGCACAGGTTTTTTTTTATCAGCACATTTTGGTGCGTTTGTTGCGCACTTTGCCGCATGTTAAAACGCGCGTCTGCTGACACTTTTTACTGCACATTTTGGCCCTTTTTTGCGCATTTTGCTGCACATTAAAATGTGTCTGCGGGCCGTGTTCGGGGTTTACCAAAGAAGCTCTTGTACTTTCTTGGTGTTGAACTTTGCACTTTTTTCTTTTTACTGCGCATTTTGGAACCTTTGTTGCGCATATTGCTGCATGTTAAAACACACATCTGCTGTCGCTTTTTACCGCACATTTTGGCGTGTTTGTTGCGTGTTTTGCTGCATGTCAAAATGTTTGCTGGCCTTGTTCGGGGTTCACTTTAGTTGCACTGCGCATTTTCCAACCTATGCTGCGCACTTTCCCGCATGTAAAACACGCATCTGCTAGCGCTTTTTACTGCACATTTTGGCGCGTTACTTGTGTGCGTTTTGCCACATGTTAAAGCGTGCTTTGCGCACTTTGCTGCGCGTTACAACATGCATGTGCTGGCTCTTTTTACTGCAAAGTTTGGCGCATTCATTTTGCATTTTGCTGCATGTTAAAAACACTCGTTGCGCACTTGACTGCACGTTAAAACTCCCATATGCTGGCGCTTGTTACCGCACATTTAGTCGGGTTTGTTGCGTGTTTTGCCACATTTTAAAATGCGCATCTGCTGGCGCTTTGTACCGCACAGTTTGGTGCATTCATTGCGCACTTTGCCGCATGTTAAAAAGCTCATTGCGCACTTTGCCGCATGTTAAAAAGCTCATTGCGCACTTTGCCGCATGTTAAAACACACACCCGCTGGTGCTTTTTACCGCACATTTTGGCGCATTCGTTGCGCATTTTGCTGCATGTTATAACGCGCGTCTGCTGGCCGTGTTCCGGGTTCACCAGAGAAGCTCTTGTGCTTCCTTAGCGTTGAGCTTTTCACTTTATTTTTACTGCGCATTTTGCCACCTACGTTGCGCACTTGTTGCGCACTTTGCCGCATGTTAAAACACGCATCTGCTTGCTCTTTTTACCGCACATTTGGGCGCATTTGTTGCTCTTTTTGCCGCATGTTAAAACGCGCGTCTGCCGGCTGTGTTTGGGAAGCTCAGGCACTTTTTTGGCCTGGTTTTCTTACCGCAACATTTTGGCCCTTTTTTGGCGCATTTTGCTGCATATTAAAATGCGTGTCTCTGCGGGCCGCGCTCGGGGTTCACTTTCTTGATGGGCCGCTCTCGAGGTTCACTTTCTTGGCGGGCCGCGCTCGGGGTTCACTTTCTCGGCGGGCCGCGCTCGGGGGTTCACTTTCTTGGCGGGCCGCACTCGGGGTTCACTTTCTTGGCGGGCCGCTCTCGGGGTTTACTTTCTCGGCGGGCCGCACTCGGGGTTCACTTTCTCGGCGGGCCGCGCTCGGGGTTCACTTTCTTGGCGGGCCGCGCTCGGGGTTTACTTTCTTGGCGGGCCGCGCTCGGGGTTCACTTTCTCGGCGGGCCGCGCTCGGGGTTCACTTTCTCGGCGGGCCGCGCTCGGGGTTCACTTTCTCGGCGGGCCGCGCTCGGGGTTCACTTTCTCGGCGGGCCGCGCTCGGGGTTCACTTTCTCGGCGGGCCGCGCTCGGGGTTCACTTTCTCGGCGGGCCGCGCTCGGGGTTTACTTTCTTGGCGGGCCGCGCTCGGGGTTCACTTTCTCGGCGGGCCGCGCTCGGGGTTCACTTTCTCGGCGGGCCGCGCTCGGGGTTCACTTTCTCGGCGGGCCGCGCTCGGGGTTCACTTTCTCAGCGGGCCGCGCTCGGGGTTCACTTTCTTGATGGGCCGCTCTCGAGGTTCACTTTCTTGGTGGGCCGCGCTCGGGGTTCACTTTCTCGGCGGGCCGCGCTCGGGGTTCACTTTCTTGGCGGGCCGCTCTCGGGGTTCACTTTCTTGGCGGGCCGCGCTCGGGGTTCACTTTCTCGGCCGGCCGCGCTCGGGGTTCACTTTCTCGGCGGGCCGCGCTCGGGGTTCACTTTCTCGGCGGGCCGCGCTCGGGGTTCACTTTCTTGGCGGGCCGCGCTCGGGGTTCACTTTCTCGGCGGGCCGCTCTCGGGGTTCACTTTCTCGGCGGGCCGCTCTCGGGGTTCACTTTCTTGGCGGGCCGCGCTCGGGGTTCACTTTCTTGGCGGGCCGCGCTCGGGGTTCACTTTCTCGGCGGGCCGCGCTCGGGGTTCACTTTCTTGGCGGCCCGCGCTCGGGGTTCACTTTCTCGGCGGGCCGCGCTCGGGGTTCACTTTCTCGGCGGGCCGCGCTCGGGGTTCACTTTCTCGGCGGCCCGCGCTCGGGGTTCACTTTCTCGGCGGGCCGCGCTCGGGGTTCACTTTCTCGGCGGGCCGCGCTCGGGGTTCACTTTCTTGGCGGCCCGCGCTCGGGGTTCACTTTCTCGGCGGGCCGCTCTCGAGGTTCACTTTCTTGACGGGCCGCGTTCGGGGTTCACTTTCTCGGCGGGCCGCTCTCGGGGTTCACTTTCTTGACGGGCCGCGTTCGGGGTTCACTTTCTGCCCACATACTGCAAACCTTTAAGCTGGTCACACACCGGACTATACAATCTGATTGTACAACCGATGCACAATCTCCTCTAGATTTACCAAAATGATGTAATAGGAGAACAATTGGAAATCTATCCAATCAGGTCGCCTGCCGATTGCATCCTTTTGGATCGTTTTTTGGGCGGGCGCAAAGTGCAGCATGTGAGACCCCCCCCCTCCCCCCCTCCCCTCGTTTGCTGCCAATGTAGCTTAAGGTGTGGTAGTTTGGGGGAGGGGGGCTGAAAACGCAGTTTAACCGCATATTTTTAACGCCCCCCCCCAACCGCCAGTCTAACTACGGCCACCGTACACATTACAATCTGACCATACAATCGTTTTACAATCGACCTACACTATACAATCTGATTGTACAATCTCTAGCCACGCAATGCCCAGCCTGGTTGGATATGCATTACCCGGATAGATTAGGTCGGTGCTCATAAAACACGGTCAGGTAGATCTAAGGTTGATCGAATGGTGAGACGTGTATGGTGACCCTAAGGGTTGCACAGTGCAGCGTGGCCGTACAATCTCTGTACAATCGACTTTAGATGTTCCAATAATAGGTACTATGAGGACATAGATCAATCAACCAATCTATATTCAATCATTCTGTATGCAGCCAGGCCCTCACATTACAGAGTAGTTGGTAGATCTGAAAGGAGATTGTACAATCAGATTGTATAGTGTATGAGTCAGCCTAATGGCGGCCACACACGGTGCAATATTGAATGATCGATGCCCAATCCGACAAAATGATTGAACTGGAGTGAGGCAAGGAACGGCCGATCAATGTGTGACAGATAGTGGCGGATTTGATTGGCCCAAGTTGATCGGTAGTGATGCAACAAATTGATTGCATGGCGCCAAATTGTTTACAATTGCGGATCGATTGTAAGCGGTTTGCAGGAACGTGGAAAAACACCATCGATCGACCGCAACCAATTGACTGTGGTCAGTCAAAACGGTCACTATCCATCACTCATTGCTCGGTAGCTCGATGTCTGATGTGATCATTGAAGATCGATCGTTCAGTTTTATCACCTAATGTATGAGCACCGTTTAGGCCTTCCATACACTATACAATCTGATTGTACGATCGTCTTTTAGAACTACCATTCAGCTATGAAGTGTGAGGACCTGTCTGATTGGATACAACTTTGAATGGATTGTTTAGGGATGATGGAGATTGTACAATCAGATTGTATAGTGTATGGCAGGCTTTAGATATACTAAAATGGACAAAGCTAAACAATCCATTCAATTTGTATTCAATCAGGCCGGCCCGTTCACGCCACAGAATTGATGATCGATTAACCTTTTTACCGCCAGCAGGGGGGTTTTATAGAAACAATCTGGAGGATGGGCAGTTACCCAATCAGATCCAACCCCCCCGTAAAGGTCTCCAAAAGCTTCCCTGCCATGTATTGTATCCCGGGTGTCACTGGCAGCACCCGCCATGCCGGTCCCGGGCACCCCGATAGATGTGTGGAGCCCGACATACATTATAAGACAAAGCTGTAACAGGGGGCTGATCTGTGTCAGACATTTGTGAACACTTGTGAGCCGCCATCTCAGTCCAGGAAGTAGATGGTGACCCTGGAGGATGCCTGAACAAAGATGGTGCCGTCCTTCTGGAGAGAAAAGCAGATGAAGCCAATGTCGGGGGGGCATAGTATATGTCCACTTTAACCACTTGCTGACCACGTTATAGCCGAATGACGGTTACAGCACGGATGGCCTCCGGTGATCGCGCCTGCTGCGCGGCGTGGGTGGCACGCTCTGTGATCAGTGTCTTTCATATACAGCTGATCGCAGATCGGGGTAAAGAGCCCAACAGTAGCTCTTCACCACGTGATCCCCCTTGTCCAATCACAGCTGATCAGCAGCCCATCAGTGCCCCCCCGAGGTGATCAAATACCCCCAAAAGAAATCTCTATTTATGTGAAGAAAATGATGAGGATGTCCTCTGTGTACAAATGTTACATGACGGTGTAATCGTCATTCAAAGTGTGAGAGCGCTGAAAGATGTGCTGGGCAGGCAGGGGGTGAAAGTGTCCGGTAGGTAAGTGGTTAAAAGGACCAGTTGCAGTACCCCAAAGCTGCCAGCAGATGTCCTCTGAGTACAGTTTATATGGTGCTCTGCCTGGAATGACATTTTTGGAGCTAATTTTTGAAAACTGGACAGGAGGAAGGTCAGCGGGGTCACAGGGCGGGGTCACAGGGCGGGGTCACCCGTTCAGCCAATGTTTCTCCTTAGAAGGACCCCCTCCAGGGCGGAGCTACGCAGGAGATTGTAACATTGAAGAGCGGACATTTGCGCTGATTGCCGCACGCAGGCACAACGATCGATGGGCGGAGCGATGGGGCGGGGCTCTGACTCCACGCAGCTTTCTCCTACAGAGCCTGAGACTTTCCACAGCTGATTACTCTGCAGCCTATATGTAACAATGAAGGGAGACGTGCGTGCTGCACCGCTCAGCGCCCCGCACCACTCAACACCCCGCTCAGCGCCCCGCACCACTCAACACCCCGCACAGCGCCCCACACCACTCAACACCCCGCACAGCGCCCCCCACCGCTCAGCGCCCCGCACCACTCAACACCCCGCACCACTCAACACCCCGCACAGGGCCCCGCACCACTCAACACCCCGCACAGCGCCCCCCACCGCTCAGCGCCCTGCACCACACAGCGTCCCGCACCACTCAACACCCTGCACAGCGCCCCGCACCACTCAACACCCCGCACAGCGTCCCGCACCACTCAACACCCTGCACAGCGCCCCGCACCACTCAACACCCCGCACAGCGCCCCGCACCACTCAACACCCCGCACAGGGCCCCGCACCACTCAACACCCCGCACAGCGCCCCCCACCGCTCAGCGCCCTGCACCACACAGCGTCCCGCACCACTCAACACCCCGCACAGCGCCCCCCACCGCTCAGCGCCCTGCACCACACAGCGTCCCGCACCACTCAACACCCTGCACAGCGCCCCCCACCACACAGCGTCCCGCACCACTCAACACCCTGCACAGCGCCCCGCACCACTCAACACCCTGCACAGCGCCCCCCACCACACAGCGTCCCGCACCACTCAACACCCCGCACAGCGCCCCGCACCACTCAACACCCCGCACAGCGCCCCGCACCACTCAACACCCCGCACAGGGCCCCGCACCACTCAACACCCCGCACAGCGCCCCCCACCGCTCAGCGCCCTGCACCACACAGCGTCCCGCACCACTCAACACCCTGCACAGCGCCCCCCACCACACAGCGTCCCGCACCACTCAACACCCTGCACAGCGCCCCGCACCACTCAACACCCTGCACAGCGCCCCCCACCACACAGCGTCCCGCACCACTCAACACCCCGCACAGCGCCCCGCACCACTCAACACCCCGCACAGTGCCCCGCACCACTCAACACCCCACACAGGGCCCCGCACCACTCAACACCCCACACAGGGCCCCGCACCACTCAACACCCCGCACAGCGCCCCCCACCGCTCAGCGCCCTGCACCACACAGCGTCCCGCACCACTCAACACCCTGCACAGTGCCCTGCACCGCTCAGCACCCCGCACAGCGCCCGCACCGCTCAGCGCCTGCACCACTCAACACCCCACACCGCTCAGCACCCCGCACCACACAGCGTCCCGCAGCACTCAACACCCTGCACAGTGCCCCGCACCGCTCAGCGCCCCGCACAGCGCCCGCACCACTCAACACCCCGCACAGGGCCCCGCACCACTCAACACCCCGCACAGCGCCCCCCACCGCTCAGCGCCCTGCACCACACAGCGTCCCGCACCACTCAACACCCTGCACAGCGCCCCGCACCACTCAACACCCCGCACAGCGCCCCGCACCACTCAACACCCCGCACAGAGCCCCGCACCACTCAACACCCCGCACAGCGCCCCGCACCACTCAACACCCCGCACAGGGCCCCGCACCACTCAACACCCCGCACAGCGCCCCCCACCGCTCAGCGCCCTGCACCACACAGCGTCCCGCACCACTCAACACCCTGCACAGCGCCCCCCACCACACAGCGTCCCGCACCACTCAACACCCTGCACAGCGCCCCGCACCACTCAACACCCTGCACAGCGCCCCCCACCACACAGCGTCCCGCACCACTCAACACCCCGCACAGCGCCCCGCACCACTCAACACCCCGCACAGTGCCCCGCACCACTCAACACCCCACACAGGGCCCCGCACCACTCAACACCCCACACAGGGCCCCGCACCACTCAACACCCCGCACAGCGCCCCCCACCGCTCAGCGCCCTGCACCACACAGCGTCCCGCACCACTCAACACCCTGCACAGTGCCCTGCACCGCTCAGCACCCCGCACAGCGCCCGCACCGCTCAGCGCCTGCACCACTCAACACCCCACACCGCTCAGCACCCCGCACCACACAGCGTCCCGCAGCACTCAACACCCTGCACAGTGCCCCGCACCGCTCAGCGCCCCGCACAGCGCCCGCACCACTCAACACCCCGCACTGCTCATCGCCCCGCACCACTAAATGAATTCCTCTCAATAAACACTACTCAATGAACGGTCCTTAATGAATGCTCCTAAATGAACGCTCCTCAATAAATATCCCTCAATGAACACTCCTTAATGAACACCCTTCAATAAACGTCCCTTAATGAACATCCTTTAATGAATGCTCCTCATTACTCTCATTATTTTCACAGAAAGGGTAAAACAACTAGTGGAAAGAAAGTTAACAGAACAAAAGTGACAAGTTATAATTCCTGATCAGCTAAAGAATAGGGCGGAGCTTTCATTTTCAGATCCATCTGGGGAGCTCCTCGTGGGTGGAGTCACTCTAGTCCACCTTAAAGGAACCTAATTATAAAAAGAGTAATGACAGATACACCAAATGTTTACTGCTTTTTGGAAGGAAGGAAGGTCAGGAAAGGGAAGGAAGGACCAGGGGGGTGGATTGAAGGAGAGAGAAAGAGAGGCAGGAAAGAAGGGAAGCAAGAGGAAAGTGCCAAAGGAGGGAAAAGAGAGGAAGCGCAGGAAGGAAAGGAAGGAAGTTAGGATGGAAAGAGGGAGGAAGGGAGCAGGGAAAAAAAGGAAGGAAGGGAGAATAGAAGGGAGGAAAGAAGGAAGGAAGGGAGGGAGGGAAAGAAGGAGAGTAGGAAGAGATGAAGGGAGGAAGGAAGGAAGTAAAAAGAAAAGGAAAGGAGAGAAGGAAGGGTTAGGAAGAAAAAAAGGAGGGAAGGAAATAAGGAACACAGGCATAGAGGGATAGAAGAAGGAAGGCACGGAAGGAAGCAAGGAGGAAGGAAGGAAGGAGAAAGGGGAGAGGACAAATGAGGGAAGGAAGGAAGGAAGGAAGGAAGGAAGGAAGGAAGGAAGGAAGGAAGGAAGGAAGGAAGGAAGGAAGGAAGGAAGGAAGGAAGGAAGGAAGGAAGGAACCCAGGGATAGAGGGAGAGAAGAAGGGGGGCAGGGAAGGAAGGAGAAAGGGGAGAGGACAAATGAGAGAAAAAAGAGATGAAGGAAGGAAGGAACACAGGGATGGAGGGATAGAAGAAGGAAGGAGGAAGTAAGGCGGGAGGGAAGGGAAGGGCAGAAGGAACACAGGGATGAAGGGATGGAAGGAATGAAGGAAAAGGGGGAATGGTAGGGAAGGAAGAAAAGGAAGAAAGGAAGAAACTAACTAAATAAAAGACATTATTATATATATATATATATATATATATATATAGGCACTCTGTACCGGACCCCCTCACAAGCAATGTGTCTTTCGCCCCCCCCCCGCTAACTGCCAGGACAGTCTGTACAGAATTGATCTTCATTTTTGAGGTCTTGAAAAGCGAAGACTGAGGTGCGTTCCTGTGGCCCGTGTTTCCGTGGCCTGCATTACGTAATGCCTCACAATTATCTTCTTCCCCCCCAAGTTTAAAAAGTCGTTTGCTGCAATTAATTAATAGAACAGATGCAAATCCCCAGCCTGAGCCAAACTTTGCATATCGGTAATCCGCGCCGGCGTTTTATGTACACTTTACCCTTGAGTAACAATTTTCTGGCGTACGAAACGCCTTTCTCCCATAATCTCGCTAAAGCACGCGCTCGCCCATAAATATTCATCGCCACCGCCAGAACGCTCGCCAGCCCTCCCAAAGGTGAAATATACGTTAAGCCCGGGCGTCTCCGGGGGATAAATACCATCCAATACATTCTGCTGGATATGAATCCACTAATTATTCTGCCGACCCGTCTTAAAAAGGGTCAGCGTCATGATGGGAATTAAAAAAAAAAATGTAATTACAGTAATTGGATACTTCATCTAATTAAAGCGCCTTTATCTTTAATGGAATTATTCCTAAAGAGGCTGAATGACAATTGACTTTTAGACAATCGCCGTTTTTTTTTCTTCTTTTAGACGGAGACGAACGCACTTTGTCAGGGAGCCGATCGCGAAGGCGCCATCTCCGGAGTGACATTTCCCGCACTTTTTTTTTTTTTTTTACTATTAAATAGCAACAAACTGGCAAATTCTTTATTCCGGAGTCATAGAACCTTCATTGATCCCAAACAAAAATCAACATTCATCAATTTGTAACATTGAATCTGATCCCCGTCTTCTCATATCATCTGTTACATAGTCATATTGCTACATAGTTACAATGTATATAGTTACTATATATTGTTACTATATATTGTTACTTTATATTGTTACTATATATATTGTTACTATATATTGTTACTCTGACATTTTTGCATCTTTTGCAATTTTAGTCCTGAAGATAGTTGTAAAGTCTCGTGGTTTACATTCCATAACCTTCTGTAGTGCAGCACCCCCCCCCCCAACCCCCCCCCCAACCCCCCCCCCTCCTTTTACTTACCTGAACCCGATCGTTCCATCGACAGGGATGAGCACACCAGCTCCAGCCGCTGTCTCGGGTCCTCATTGGATAGATTGATATCAGTGCAGTCATTGGCTCCCGCTGCTGTCAATCAAAACCAGTGACACAAGAGCGGGGGGGGGGGGGGGCGAGTCCTGCTGTCTGTGTCAATGGATGCAGCAGCAGGACTCGGGAGCGCACCCCCCCCCCCCGGGTGTCCCCATGGAATGCGGGTCTCCGAGGGGGCAGGAGGAGCCAGAAGCGCCGCTGGGGGACCCCAGAAGAGGAGAAAAAAAACCTGTGCAAAACCAATTACACAGAGGACTTAAGTATGACATGTTTGTTATTTAACCCCTTCAATGCCGGGCACTCCCCCCCCCCCCCCCTTCCTGTCCAGGCCAATTTTCAGCTTTCAGCGCTGTCACTTTTTAAATGACAATTCATGCTACACTGTACCCAAGCTACATTTGTATCATTTTGTTCCCACAAATAGAGCTTTTCTTTTGGTGGTATTTGACCCCCTTTTTTGGTTTTGATTTTTTGCTAAACAAATAAAAAAAGACCCGAAAATTTTGAAAAAAAAAAAAAAAGTTTTTCTTCGTTTCTCTTATAAAATTTTGTAAATAAGTAAGTTTTCTCCTTCACTGATGAGGTGGCACTGATGGGCAGTGATAGGGCAGCACTGATGAGGTGACACTGATGGGCAGTGATAGGGCAGCACTGATGAGGTGGCACTGATGAGGTGACACTGATGGGCAGTGATAGGGCAGCACTGATGAGGTGGCACTGATGAGGTGACACTGATGGGCAGTGATAGTACAGCACTGATGAGGTGGCACTGATGAGGTGACACTGATGGGCAGTGATAGGGCTGCACTGATGAGGTGGCACTGATGGGCAGTGATAGGGCAGCACTGATGAGGTGGCATTTAGGAGGTGACACTGATGGGCAGTGATAGGGCTGCACTGATGAGGTGACACTGATGGGCAGTGATAGGGCTGCACTGATGAGGTGACACTGATGGGCAGTGATAGGGCTGCACTGATGAGGTGACACTGATGGGCAGTGATAGGGCTGCACTGATGAGGTGACACTGATGGGCAGTGATAGGGCTGCACTGATGAGGTGACACTGATGGGCAGTGATAGGGCTGCACTGATGAGGTGACACTGATGGGCAGTGATAGGGCTGCACTGATGAGGTGGCACTGATGGGCAGTGATAGGGCAGCACTGATGAGGTGGCACTGATGAGGTGACACTGATGGGCAGTGATAGGGCTGCACTGATGAGGTGACACTGATGGGCAGTGATAGGGCTGCACTGATGAGGTGGCACTGATGGGCAGTGATAGGGCAGCACTGATGAGGTGGCACTGATGAGGTGACACTGATGGGCAGTGATAGGGCTGCACTGATGAGGTGACACTGATGGGCAGTGATAGGGCTGCACTGATGAGGTGACACTGATGGGCAGTGATAGGGCTGCACTGATGAGGTGACACTGATGAGGTGGGGGCAGTGATGATTTGCACTAATATGCAGCACTGATGGGCACTGATAGGTAACACTAATGGGCATTGATAGGTGGCACTGATGGTCACTCATAGGCGACACTGATGGGCACTGAAAGGCTCCACTGATGGGTACTTATGGGTGGCACTAATGGGCACTGATGGACACTGATAGATGGCACTGATGGGCATCACTGATAACGAGGGGCTCTGGCAGGCATTACTGATGGGCACAGATTGGCATCATTTGTGGCCATGGGTGGCATACCTGGTGGTCATCAGTGGTAGGCATCACTGGTGGTCCTATGTGGGAATCCTGGGGGGGCTGCATAGACCCCCCTCTGTCAGGAGAGTAGCTGATTGGCTCTCCTCTACTCACGTCTGTCAGGCGCGATAGAGGAAAAGCCGATCACCGGCTCTTGCCGTTTACACTGTGATCAGTCGTGATTGGACACGGCTGATCACATGTTAAAGAGGCTTCATCAGAGGCTCTTTACATAGATCGGTGTTGCGGTGTGTCAGACTGACACGCCGCACCAACGATCGCTGCGCTCAGTGCCCCCAACGGGAGTGCCCTGGCTCGTTACCCTGAAAGACGTCATATAATAAACGGAACCGGCCTATAGCAAAAGGACGGCCGGGCGGGAAGTGGTTAAAAAAAAAAAAAGAGACATTAAAACCCCTTTAAAGCCCCCAAACATTATATATTTTCTGAAAGCAAACACCCTGCGAATAATGCCCTAAAGCGATTGTAAACCTTCGTGTTTGTTTTTTTTTTTTTATATAAACAAACATGTCATACTTACCTCCACTGTGCAGTTAGTTTTGCACAGTGTGGCCCCGATCCTCCTCTTCTGGGGTCCCCCTCAGTGGCTCTCGCGGCTCCTCCTCGCATCGGTAAACCCCCTAGGAGAAGCGCTCGCCCGGGCAGAGAGGAAGAGCGCGTCTCCGCCAAGGGAACGAAGGGCTCAGGTGAGTAAAACGGGGGGGGGGGGGGGGAGGGCGCTCTGGGGGGGGGGGGAGGTCGCTCACTGTCAGAAGTTTTTTCACCTTAATGCATAGGACGCACGCGGGATTCCAACTCCTTTAACCACTTGAAGAGCGAGCTTTTCCTGGCGCTTTTTGTTTACAAGATTAATCACTAAGGACCGCCCCCCACACATATACTGCGGCAGGATGGCCCTTTAGCGCAAAATCACGTACCTGTACGCAGGGCAGGACTTAGGGTGGTGGGGGGGCCCCTGGGCTTGAGTCACTTTCGGGCCCTACATTCTATACATTACCTTAAACCTTTAGTTTTCTTTTAAGCGCGCCACTCTGATACCGTTTGTCCGCCATTACATCACTGTCCAATGCAGACTGCAGACAGGTTTTCTCAACGGCAGTAAACGAGGCTCTACGTAACTGCCAATAACCAATCAGCAAACCTCAAGATAAGAGTTTAAGGAATTTTAAGGAAAAGAACTATTTAAGGAAAAAAACTTACATTTAAATGCTCATCAATGCGGCCTTGCACAGCATCCATCTGCATGCTTGTCCAGTGTCATTTGCAGCCTTGCCCAGGCATACATACATAGCCAAATGTGTACTGGACTATACTCGGCTAGCTCCGCTCACAGTCACGCCCAGTCCCTGTGTTATGTCCATCATAGGGTGGGACTAGGCGTGACTGTGAGCGGAGCTAGCCGAGTATAGCCGAGTACACTCGACTGGGGCCCACGGGTCCCCCTATTGGGCGGGGCCCATGGGCTTGAGCCCAGTCAAGCCCAATGGTAAGTCCGGCCCTGCCTGTACGTGATTTTTTTCTTCCAGGTCTGGGGTGCGCCGCCAGCGACCCGCTCCCAATGTGATTGGACGCAGGCGGGAGCCAATCAGTGGGAGTGACCGATTGTTCCCGAGGCAGACATAATGGCGGACTGCCTATGTAAACAAGGCAGATCGCCGTTCTGTAACAGGAGAAGATAGAGATCTTGTGTTTCTGCTAAGCAGGAACACGGATCTCTGTCTTCTCACGGTACAAGCTACGGGCTGTTAGGTAGGCTGTATAGGGCCCCCACGATTTCTGACAACAGTCTTGCTTGTGCGACTAATGGATGCGATCCCTTCTGCGAGCGAGCACAAAGTGATGGGGTGCTTAAAAATTTTTTTTTCTTTCTTATTTATTTTACTTTTTATTTTTTATCTTTACACTGTCCCATTATTTATTTATTTACTTTATTTTTCCATCACTTTTATTCCTATTACAAGAAATGTAAACATCCCTTGTAATAGAAATAAGGGATGACAGGTCCTCAAAACGACCCAAAAATCTCTCATTTACCCTGGCACTTACCCCATCGGTTTCAGGAGGGCTCCTACGGGCGGCGGGAAGTGGCCGGGTTGCAGGCTTCTATGGGCAGGTTGCCGGCTCCTATGGGCGGGTTGCCGGCTCCTGTGGGCGGGTTGACGGCTCCTGTGGGCGGGTTGACGGCTCCTGTGGGCGGGTTGTGGGCTCCTATGGGCCGGTTGCGGGCTCCTATAGGTGGGTTGCGGGCTCCTATGGGCCAGTGGTTGCGGGCTCCTATGGGCCGGCGGTTGCGGGCTCCTATGGGCGAGTTGCGGGCTCCTATGGGCGGGTTGTGGGCTCCTATGGGCGGGTTGCGGGCTCCCATGGACCGGTTGCGGGCTCCCATGGACCGGTTGCGGGCTCCTATGGGCCGGTTGCAGGCTCCTATGGGCGGGTTGTGGGCTCCTATGGACCGGTTGCGGGCTCCTATGGGCGGGTTGCAGGCTCCTATGGGCGGGTTGTGGGCTCCTATGGGCGGGTTGCGGGCTCCTATGGGCCGGTTGCAGGCTCCTACGGGCGGGTTGCGGGCTCCTATGGGCGGGTTGTGGGCTCCTACGGACCGGTTGCGGGCTCCTACGGGCCGGTTGTGGGCTCCTATGGGCCGGTTGTGGGCTCCTACGGGCGGGTTGTGGGCTCCTACGGGCGCGTTGCGGGCTCCTACGGGCGGGTTGTGGGCTCCTACGGGCCGGTTGCGGGCTCCTATGGGCCGGTTGCGGGCTCCTATGGGTGGGTTGTGGGCTCCTATGAGTGGGTTGTGGGCTCCTATGGGCAGGTTGTGGGTTCCTATGGGCGGGTTATGAGCTCCTATGGGCGGGTTGCGGGCTCCTATGGGCGGGTTGCAGGCTCCTATGGGCGGGTTGTGGGCTCCTATGGGCGGGTTGCAGGCTCCTATGGGTGGGTTGTGGGCTCCTATTGGCGGGTTGTGGGCTCCTATGGGCAGCATGCAACGGGTCTGTGTCCTCTCTGCATCATGGTGGCTTCCCCCATGCAGCTCCACCCTCCTCCACCTTGGCGTTCAATAGAATTGCATGTCCTTTCAGCCAATCAGATAACCGGTGTCAAAACCAGCTTCATGATTGGTCAGGAGGAGGATCAGTGTTACAACAGTGACTATTGATTCGCTGTTGTAACACACCTGGGTGGAATCTAAGCGCACTCTCTGTGTCCCGAGCCCACCCTATATTGGCTCTAATCGGTGCTTCTGAAAGGGGCTGGATGCATGGATGGGGGGGTGGCGATGGACGGGGGGGGGAGCGGCGCTTGTGCGTGCTTAATGGAGGGGTCGGCCCTGCCTTTCACACTGGGGCCGCGACCACGTTAGCACTAAAGCGCTATTCGTTTTAGAAGAAAGAAGGGGTTGAAAACTCCCGTGTTGCTGCGCTTCCGAATCGCTTTTTTTAGGCACTCTGGAAGCGCTGCCCATTCATTGCAATGGGAAGGGGCATTGTGGGAGTGCTAAATACAAAGCTCACAACACGCCCCAAAGACGCTGCTTGCAGCACTTTTCCGAACTTACCGCAAGCGCACCACCCGGGTGTGAAAGCCCCTATTGTAATGAATGGGAGGCGGTTTTCAGGCGCCATTTGTAAACTGCCTCAGTGTGAAAGGGGTCTGTTTGTTCACTAAGGTTCTCTAACAAACCTCTGAAGGCTTCACAGAACAGCTGTATTTATACTGAGATTAAATGACACACAGGTGGACTCTATTTACTAATTAGGTGACTTTTGAAGGCAATTGGTTCCACTAGATTTTAGTTAGGGGTATCAGAGTAAAGGGGGCTGAATACAAATGCCCCTCCCCCCCACACTTTTCACATATTTATTTGTATCATTTATCGTTTTCTTTCCACTTCACAATTATGAGCCACTTTGTGTTGGTCTATCACATAAAATCCCAATAAAATACATTTACGTTTTTGGTTGTAACATGACAAAATGTGGAAAATGTCAAGGGGTATGAATACTTTTTCAAGGCACTGTATATAGCTCTGACATATACCGCAGTGCTGTACAGAGATCTCTGAGCCAATCACATCTGTCTCCGTACCAGAGGAGCTTACACTCTAATGTCCCCTCCCCCCACAGTCACATCAGTCTCTGTACAGAGGAGCTTACACTCTAATGTCCCCTCCCCCACAGTCACATCAGTCTCTGTACAAAGGAGCTTACACTCTAATGTCCCCTCCCCCACAGTCACATCAGTCTCTGTACAGAGGAGCTTACACTCTAATGTCCCCTCCCCCACAGTCACATCAGTCTCTGTACAGAGGAGCTTACACTCTAATGTCCCCTTCCCCACAGTCACATCAGTCTCTGTACAGAGGAGCTTACACTCTAATGTCCCCTCCCCCCACAGTCACATCAGTCTGTACAGAGGAGCTTACACTCTAATGTCCCCTCCTCCAGTCACATCAGTCTCTGTACAGAGGAGCTTACACTATAATGTCCCCTCCCCCATAGTCACATCAGTCTCTGTACAGAGGAGCTTACACTCTAATGTCCCCTCCCCCCTACAGTCACATCAGTCTCTATACAGAGGAGCTTACACTCTAATGTCCCCTCCCCCAGTCATATCAGTCTCTATACAGAGGAGCTTACACTCTAATGTCCCCTCCCCCCCACAGTCACATCAGTCTCTGTACAGAGGAGCTTACACTCTAATGTCCCCTCCCCCACAGTCACATCAGTCTCTGTACCAGAGGAGCTTACACTGTAATGTCCCCTCCCCCACAGTCACATCAGTCTCTATACAGAGGAGCTTACACTCTAATGTCCCCTCCCCCCAGTCACATCAGTCTCTGTACCAGAGGACTTCAAATATCTGATGGATATTTATTTCTATCGATATAATTTTGTATCAATATTATTCCTTGAGGGGTCGGTTATATTTCTTGGGAAGAATAAATCTTCAGGATTGTAATATTTCACAAAAAGTTATTTCTGATTGGACTATTTTTTTTCTGAAACTTGCTGATATTTCATGCAGGTATCTGTGTCTCCCTCTAGTGGCCATCTGGATAATCCTCACTTGGGGTTGTCAAATAATAAAGAGAAATACAGCTAATTAGCTTTATTTTCTACAAGTTTATTATGGTTTAAGGAATTGGTGTGTATGTAAAAGGAGGGGAGAGGGGGGGGGGGGGTATTAGCATTTGTCTGGGCTCCTTTTGGAGAATATATTCTCCACACTACAAGTTCAATCACAGAACATTGAGATTTTTAGTAAGGTCACTTCTCCAGCAGGTGGCAGCACAAGAGCTGGAAATGTTCTGCACTTCACTATACAGAATTGTAGTATCTGATCATCCTTTTAATCTTAGAATTTAATGAGATTCTTTTGATCTTAATATTTTATGAATTATTTTATCATGCTGATCTTATTAAACAATTGATTATTTTCATTTCTTTTTATTTTATTTTTTGCCTTTATATATTTATAACATGGTTAACATATATTATTTTTTTTATTAACACTACAAAAGCTATATATACAGTATATATGGTGTATTACTATGATATAGTATTCCTACTTCTTGTAACCTTTTCCCTTAACCTTATATCATTGTTAAATTCATTATTATTGTTACTCTTTAGTGTAATTATTATTGTTGGTCTTTATTATCATTCATTTGTAACTCTTTATTTTTATTAATAACATTGTTAGTCTTTTATGTAATTATTATTCTTTCTCTTTATTATCAATACCATCTTAATAAAATCTTTATTATAATTATTATTTTAACTCACTATTATTAATATTGCTTACATTTATTAACGTTTATATTGTTAATCTTTATTATAAATAATATTGTCACTCTATATTATCCTTACTATTGAAACTCTTAGTCATAATTATTATTGTTACTCTTTATTATTATTATTACTCTTTATTATGAATATAAATGTAACTAATATATTATCCTTACTATTGAAACTCTTAATCATAGTTATTATTGTTACTCTTTTTATTATTATTATTATTATTATTATTATTATTATTATTATATATTTTTTTATTCTTATTCTTTATTATCAATATAAGTGTAATTAATATGATTAAGATGGCTACTTAATAATAATAATAATAATAATAATAATAATAATAAGTAGCCATAATAATTATATTAGTTACAATTATATTGATAATAAAGAATAAGAATAAAAAAAAAATAATAATCATCATTTTTATTATATTTTTTTATTCTTATTCTTTATTATCAATGCAATTGTAACTAATATAATTAATATGGATACTTATTATTATTAATATTATTAAGTAGCCATCTTAATCATATTAGTTACAATTATATTGATAATAAAGTATAAGAATAAACAAATATATAATAATAATGATGATTATTATTATATATTTTTTTATTCTTATTCTTTATTATCAATATAAGTGTATCTAATATGATTAAGATGGCTACTTAATAATATTAATAATAATAAGTAGCCATATTAATTATATTAGTTACAATTATATTGATAAAGAATAATAATAATAATAATAATAAAACATTATATTGATAATAACGATTATTATTATTATAATCTTTATTATCAATATAACTTAGTATTATTATTATTGTTTTCTTTTTTAGAATTATGATTGCTAATCTATATTATTATTATTATTATTTTTATTATTATTACTCTGTATTATCAATATAGTTGTAACTAATATAATTAATCAGGATAATCTTTATTATTATTACTACTACTACTACTACTATCTTCTTTATTATTGTTTTTTTTGTTGTTGTTATAATTATGGTTGCTACTCTTTATTATTATTATGCATGGGGCCCCATGGTTTCTAATGGCAGCCCTGCCATTACGCACGACAACGCACGACAACACACTAACCTCGTGTTTGTTCATTTTAAATGGCATCCAATACATATCTGGAATTCGGCTGCTTTACGGAGCAACGCAAATTACCACAACGCATGGCGTGCAATCTGCAAAAAAAAAAATTAATAATGCAGCGGGGCTTTTTTCTTGCATGGAGGTGCATTACTGCCCATTCATTTTGAATTGACCCCCTAGCTAACCAATTGAATGGCCGGGCCGCGATGATGCATTCGCACTGGAGTCACTATGACGGTATAGCGCTCTCTGCATTTGGGGCACGCTCAGTGCGCCCCGGAATCCTGAATGCAGGTTGCATTGCACATGTGCAGTGACATCATTAGCTGGAGCCTCCCTAGATCTACTAAACAGTGCAAGTTTAGGAAATATTCACGGCACCTACAAGTGAGACGTATTATGGACTGGCCTGTAGGGACAAGTTAATCAAGAGACTTCACTACCACTTTAGGGTTGGGAACAGAATAAATAAGAACATATATTCTTTTCCAGAAATGTCTAATATTGGCTACATTGTTACTCCAATAGCCGCATTGTCTGAAGCATTGTGTTCAGATTTATTTTTGCTCATTTAGAAGGAACAAAGTACCATCTGGAGATTTTTTAAATGTATCTATTTATATAAAAAAAAAGTTCTCAAACATGAATGTTTTATTAGACTATTTTCTGTTTTTGAACACATTTTTTTTTTATAGGTGGTAAAATACCTCATTGTGGCCACTAGATGGAGCTGGGGAGCACAGGACATATATACAACTTTGTAACAAGAGATAAAATGTAACAATCCTAGAGATAATTAGCAAATAAATGTAACCAACTGTCATTTCTTTTGCAATGGTTACATTTATTTGTTAAAGTGGTTGTAAAGGCTGAAGGTGCATTCTACAAAGGTAAAAAAAAACCTCTCCCCCCCCAGCCCCCCTAATTACTCACCTCTCAATCCAGCATTGTGCACAAGAGCATCGGCTGTCCTGGGACTCCTTCTCCTCATTGGCTGATGCAGCAGCCGGAGCCATCGGCTGTCAATCACAGCCAGTGAGCCAATGATGAGAGCATGGGGGGGGGGGATTCTGAGCTGGACTGCGGCTCTATGTGTCTTATGGATAGGGCTCGGGAGCAAGGATGCACCAAGCCCCCCATAGCAATCGGCTTGCTATTGAGGGCACCGGTCAAGAGGGAGGAGCCAGGAGCACCTTACAGGGGACCTGAGAAGAGGGGGATCAGGGGGCTGCTCTGTGCGAAACCACTGAACATAGCAGATTAGTATAGCATGTTTGTAATTTTTTTATTATTAAAAGTGGAACTTTTAATACCACTTTAATTCCCTCTAGCGTTCTCTAGAAATATTACATTGTATCTCTTGTTACACAGACATATGAGATCCTTATGCTCCTCAGCTCCATCTAGTGGCCATAATGAGGTATTTTACTACTGAGGAACTGCAGTCTCCTCTTATAATTTGTAATAAAAACATCTTTGCCATTCTGAAGCTTCCCTCCAACCACTTTGCAGATTATTTTACATATACTGTGATTCTGTACTTGCCAAATATGCTGCAAAAATCTCCCTCCACTGAGTCTAGCTGCAGCCATTTTAGCTGTGGGCAGCTGAAGCTGCTGCCTGTTCCCTTCCTGGATTTACACAGACACACAGAGGCACACCTCCAGCTCTGCAGCTCTCATTGGCCCTCTTATGACTCATCCCCCTCCCTTCCTGGCAAACTCTCAGGAGAGTGAGAGAGAGAAAGAGAGAGCTGTGCATGATGTCATAAGCCTAGGCTAATGACCAGACAAGAAACAGGAAGTGGGCCGTATAAGGGATTTACTGGCAGAAAAAAAATGTTTTACTATCCAAAGTTAAAACAACAACAAAGAGGACAGAAGATTTAATAGATGGAAAGATGAAAACATGACTGAAGGTCCACTTTAAAGGATTTTCGTTGAAAAGAGAAAATAGTCCAAAGAGTATTCATGTTTGCCCAATTCGTACTGAAAAAAAAATGCTCATCTAGATATGCTGGATCAGGGGCCTACTGACCAGTTTACTGTCCTCCAGACTTTAGAGGGGCTGCACTGTGCCCAGTGGGAGTAGAAAATGTCCTGGTATCAGTGGGAGGAATAGTGTCCCATCAATGGTGTCAGTGGGGGGAATAGTGCCCCATCATTGGTGTCAGTGGGAGGAATAGTGTCCCATCATTGGTGTCAGTGGGGGGAATAGTGCCCCATCATTGGTGTCGATGGGAGGAATAGTGCCCCATCATTGGTGTCAGTGGGTGGAATAGTGCCCCATCATTGGTGTCAGTGGGGGGAATAGTGCCCCATCATTGGTGTCGATGGGAGGAATAGTGCCCCATCATTGGTGTCAGTGGGAGGAATAGTGCCCCATCATTGGTGTCGATGGGAGGAATAGTGCCCCATCATTGGTGTCAGTGGGAGGAATAGTGCCCCACCCATCATTGGAGCACAGGTGTGTCAGGAGGAAGGTGTCTCTCTGGAGCTGCTGCAGGTGATCCATGTGAGAGGGGAGTGGTGGTGAAATCTCTCCCAGCTCTCCTGGCTCCTTTCTGGGGAAGCCATGGAGGCCAGTGGGGCCTCTCCTGCTGGAAGCTCTCAGCCATCTCCTGGGCCATCAGGTAACATACCTGCCCCTGTACAAGCCATGGCTGGGGATCTCTCTACCCCTGGTGAAGATGAAGGTTCCGGGGCCATCCGGGAGCGAATGGTGGCCGGGATTAAGGTCCTCAATAAGGAGAGAGACAAGCTGTACAAGCTCAGAGCGGAGCTGAAGCACCTGAGAAGGCAGCGTGAGGGCTTGCATAGCCAGAGACGTGGATCCATGGATCCGGAGATCCAACTGGCCAAGGTCCGGGTGGAACACCAGGAAACCATTGTGTCCATCATGGAAGGCAGAGATGGGCCATTTAAAGAAAAGTTTTGCAATGATAAAAGGTTTGCAAGGATGACAAAGATGGAGGTGTAGGAGGAGACCCCCAGTTCTGACCCCCTGCCCCCTCAGGGAGAGGTAAGCAGCCCCATGCCTTCCCAGGACTCAGGAGGCATGCTCAGGGCCATCCAGGTAATGGAATCTCCTATGCGGGGGGATCAGCTGGTGTTTAATGATGAGGACATAACAGACAATGTGCCTGACAAGGAAAAGCCTGTCAAGTCCCATATTGTGAATAAAACAATTTTTGTGCCATTCAACACTGTGACTGATACTGACAATGTACCCAGTGAGAGTCAGGCTGCTAGTCCTATCTGTAGCAATGCTGTGCCTGCTGATGCTGCAGTACAGCAAAGTTTGCTTTTAAAAAATGACATTCCTGCAGATGAACTACAAGATTCAGCAGAGCCTATTAACCCCCCTTTAGCTGAGTCTAAAGCTGTTTGCCCCACAGCTGCTGAGGACTCTACAGCACAGCTTCAGGAGACAGCTGGTATTGCAGCAGAAACTGTGACTATTCCTGATGGGAATGTGAATGTTTGTGTGACTGATAAAAATCATCCCAGCACAAGTGTGATGAACAATGGTCCCAGTACAAGTGTGATGGACAGTCCTACCAACTCCGTTCAAGCAGTGAATAATAATAGTAATGTACAGATTGGTGTAACTTCAGTGTGGGGTCTTGGCCCTGATAAACTTACATTTGCTCAGGTGGTACGCTCTGCTCCTGGTAGCTCTGCCCCTAAGCGGGTTTTCCCCCTGCAGCCTACCACTTTGGGCACCCCGGGATCTGGTCTCGGGTCTCTGGCTTCTGCTGGGGGTCTGAGAAGAAATGTGGTAATTCTCAAATGGGAAGGTGGTGCAATCCCTCCAGCACGGCGTGCAGTGGTAGATTTGATTTTGGAGATGGGTTTTGGGGCAAACGATCTGTATGCCCTAATACATGTAGCTGGGACACGGGATTATACCATTAGTTTCACCAGGCCAGAGGGTCTTGACCTGTTCTGGGAGCGATATGAGGCTCGGTGCAGGTCAAGACCTGAATGGGAAGGTCTGGCCCCAGTTGCGGTTTCGCAAAGGTCAACGGTGAAAAAGATCACCATCATACTCACTAATGAGAGCGTCCCTGCTTGGGACCTAGGAGGTCTGGTTAAGGAACTATGGTGAGGTTTTGACTAAGCCCAGCAAAATCCTTGATGAGCGTAACATCTGGACTGGGGGTTGGTCGGTTACAGTCAGGTTGGCCAGGGATGGGAATGTTGTCCGTCACCTGCCCTCCTCAGCTTTTATAGGGAGGGATAGGATGACTATTTTCTACCCTGGTCAGCCGAAGCTGTGTCACCGCTGTGGAGAAAAGGGGCATTTGAGCTCTTCCTGTTCAGCCTTGATATGTTCAGTGTGTCGGGGTCAGGGTCATATGGCCAAGGACTGCACCGAGATGATCAGGTGCAACCTGTGCCTGCGCCTTGGCCACCCCTACAGCAGGTGTCCTGAAGCCTGGCACAATATGGAGAAGGAGGTAATTGATGACATGTCAAGGCTGGACTGGATGGAGGGTGAGGCCCCGGGTGTACCATCCTCCTCTGCGGTGACTGACTTCCCTGGTCCTGCTCAGGATCCCTCCCCAGTTCCTGTGGCCACCCCTCCTGTGTCTGTAAGTATTCCTTCTGTATGCTATCTGTGGTCCTGAATGCTTCAGACGCCCCTCAGAGGGGCAAGGGCATCTGGAGATTGAATTCGACTCTACTCAAGGAAGAACATGTTAGACAATCCTTTGAGGAATTCTTTCAGGCACAGGGGACCATTCTGGACTTTTGTAGCAGCAAGGCTGAGTGGTGGGAGCTGACCAAAAAGAGGATCGCTGGATTCTTCAGGGGCCTAGCCAATAGAAAGCAGTTTAATAAATACATGACCTACCAACGTTTACGGAGGAGGCTGGATATTCTTGTCTCGAGAGGTGGAGATCCTGGGGCAATCTCCGAAGTGAAACTCCTTCTCAGGAAGTGTCAATATGACCGGCATGCCTCTTTGGTTCTGGAGAGGGACTATGGGAAGTACCACTCGCCTGACCCTTACCAGAACTGCAAACAAGGTGTAGCAGTTAAAACGGTCGTTGGCCTTAAGGACAGTACAGGTTCCTTGACAAAGTCCAGGTCTGGGATTCTGGAGGTCGTGAGGTCCTTTTATGCTGACCTTCTTGGGAGGAAAGAGCTTGACCGTGACAAGATGGAAAGCTTTTTGGACTCTACTCCAGGTCTAAATGATGAAGATGTCCCATTGATGAATTTGACAGAGGAGATCACAGTTGAAGAGGTGATGAGGGCAATTGAACAGCTTGCCATCAAAAAGTCACCTGGACCAGATGGCTTGACGGCTGAGTTTTACAAAGCTTTTAAGCCTATTCTGGCCCCACATTTGGTAGAGGTTTTTAACAGTTGCCTTGCAGAAGGGGTACTTCCCCCTTCCATGAGGCACTCGGCTGTGATTCTTCTTTCAAAGGGTAAAGATCCTTCGATGATTGAGAATTGGCGCCCCATCAGCCTTCTTAATGTCGATAGAAAGATACTGGCAAAGATATTTTTCTGGCGCCTATCGTCAGTAGCAGAGTCTTTGCTTTCTCGCCATCAGCACTGTTCGGTCAAGGGTAGAAGCACCTTCACAGCGGTTTTAGGAGCGATGCAGGGCTGCAGGCTGGGGAAAGTATTTGCTGACATTGGATCAGGCAAAGGCTTTTGATCGTGTTAACCATGAGTACCTGTGGTTGCTCCTTAGTAAGTACGGTCTGCCGGGGGGTTTTGTCGATTGGTTGAAAGTCTTGTATAAGGGGGCAGAAAGCTTTCCTCTTGTTAATGGTTGGGTTGGGCAGTCCTTTGAGGTTGGCTCTGGAGTGCGTCAAGGTTGTCCCCTGAGTCCCCTGCTCTATGTGTTTGCAATCGACCCTTTCATCAGGAGGCTAGAGAGCGGCATGTTGTGTGGGGTGCCAGTGGGGCTCCCGGGTGAGCCGCCTTTGAGAGTTGTTGCCTATGCGGACGATGTGTCGGTGATTGTCACCGGGGCGGATGAAGCAGAGGAGGTGGTCTCTCTGACATCACGGTATTCTGAAGCATCAGGCTATAAGATCAATCAGGAAAAGAGTGAAGTTTTCTGGATGGGAAAGGAAGGTGAGGGGTTTGATCTCCCGGACACCTTTCCAGTGCCCCAGGAAAGAATTAAGATTCTAGGCAATGAATTTGGACCTGGCGATTATGGCCTCAAAAACTGGGAAGGCAGACTGGAAATTGCCAATACTAAGGTGGTCAGCTGGAAGAGATGGAAGTTATCTATGAGGGAAAGGGTTGATCTGATTAAGACTTACCTGATTCCGATCTTCTTGTATGTGAGCTTTGTCTGCATCTTGCCAGTGTCTCTCTATGCTAGGGTCAGTAGTGTGTTCTTCCAGATGTTGTGGGGGAACAGACTGAATCCCATCAAGAGGAATGTCACCTTTCTATCCAGGAGGGAGGGTGGCTTAGGTATGGTCAACCCAGTTCTTTTCTTTTCACTGCTTTTTCTCAAGTTTAATATTGGTAATATGCTTGCAGGGGAACCTTCTGGATGGATAGGCATTTTTAGATCTTGGTTTAGGCCTTTTCTGCGACTTTGGGAAGAAGGTGGCCAAGTGAAGAATCTCAGGGGTCATCGTGGTCAGCTACCAGCCTATGTCGCTCCGTGCCTGAAGTTACTACGGCAGTGGCGATTGTCGGCTGAAGATCTCAGATCGGTTCCGAGGAAAGTCCTTATGGGTCGAGTCTTAAACGAAGTCTTTCATGACCCACTGGCCTTAAGGGATTGCCCAGGCCCGGTTTTGAGGGCAGGGTTAAGACTTATTAATTTGGACAGAGTACCCCCTAAATTTAGGGATCTGGCCTGGTTGTGCTTCCATGGGAGGCTCTATGTTAGGGGCAATTTGAAATTCCGCAGTGGGATGGATCGTAGCTGTCCTCGGGAGGAGTGTGCAGGAGAGGAGGAGACTATGGACCATTTTCTGCTTCATTGCCCCTTTAACATAGAGGTGTACAAACAGGTGGGGCAGGCCCTCAGTGTTCCTTTCCTCTCCAGGCTGGGTTATGCTGAGTGGGTGTACGGAGCATTCAATACTGGTGGGGTTTTTTCTTTAGATAGATTTGTTTCTAGTTAGCATAGTAGTCCGTTATTTCACTTGGAACGCATGGTGTCAGGTCTGCATTCAGCATAAAATGCTTCCTGTTCAGGTGGTGGTGTATGACATTCTGCATGAGGTGGAGAAGATTTGGGTGCTCGAGAGAGACAAGCGGAGTCAGGGGTCTTGGTTGAAGGCGTGGAGGGGTTTCAAGCCTCCCTGACTGCCAGGAGTCTCTTTCCCGGGTGTGGCTATCTGTCTCTTATCACCCTAGATTATTTTTTGGATTAATTTTTGATAAATGGCTGCGTACATAGGTGATGGGTTGTGCCTCTTAGGCCCTCTCTGCTGCTTTATGTAAATAATTTTGGTAGTGGATTATGTATATATTGTATATATTCTGAACATGGATGTGTATTCCTTGGATTTCTGTTAAAGTTTTGTACTATGGTTTTGTTTTTTACTTTTATATAAAATGGGTTGCTTGATTCTTTTTAATAAAAGATCAATAGTGCCCCATCATTGGTATCAGTTGGAAGAATAGTGTCCCATCATTGGTATCAGTGGAAGGAATAGTGCCCCATCATTGGTATCAGTGGAAGGAATAGTGTCCCATCATTGGTGTCAGTTGGAGGAATAGTGCCCCATCATTGGTGTCAGTTGGAGGAATAGTGTCCCATCATTGGTGACTTTAGGAGGAATAGTGCCCCATCATTGGTGTCAGTTGGAGGAATAGTGTCCCATCATTGATGTCAGTGGGAGGAATAGTGTCCCATCATTGGTGTCTTTAGGAGGAATAGTGTCCCATCATTGGTGACTTTAGGAGGAATAGAGCCCCATCATTGGTGTCTTTCAGAGGAATAGTGCACCAGGGGCCAGATAAAGGTAACCAGAGCACCACATCCAGCCCGTGGGCCGCAGTTTGGAGACCCCTGGGCTAGATAAATGCCTATGAAATATTTTTCAGTCATTTTTTCCTCGGCTCAGATAGACCTTTTGTGTCAATCTCGAATTTCAGAAAACAAAGTTGCAAATCTTTAGACCGATTCTCTTTATCCGGTAAACTCTCACGGGCCCCCGATGCGTCTTTCACCCCGAGTCACCTTTCCCCGTGATTAATTGTCGTTGAGTGCCGATCTCACAAAGGTGCGATCGTTCCCTCCTCTTCACTTCTCATTGTCACGTTCGTTCTAATGGAATGTTGAAATAGTTTGTTCGCATTCCTCCGAGCTGACACACACATTGTGATTGAAGGATAAATTACCGTCACCATGGGAACATATTTCGGATGAGGCGGTGGGGGCGATGTACAAACAAATCTCCGCGTTCCACGACGCGATCTGCCGAGTCCTCCGTTGGTTGAGATTTTCAGAACTACAGATATAGAAATGAAGCTTCTCTCCACCTAAAATTGGTATTTTCAGTGTTTGGTGGATGGCGGAGATTCCTTATATCTCTCAGGGACTCTGAGCCTGAAGACTCCCGGACTTTGATCCTGATCCTCACCACCTAGGACATCATTAATCTGGGACAATCAGTAAAGTCTGGATCACGATTAGGGCCGGGACAAGAGGTGGGCAGGAGGGGCGGCTGCCTTGGGCACAGTGGTATTATGTGAGATGGGGGTATTTGTGTTGATTAGAGGAATTTTGGTGCAGCAGGTGGTAAGAATTTTTCTAGAAGGGGAAATGTGATTTATGCTAGGAAGGGAGATTTGGGGTGTTTGTGCTAGAAAAAGTGATATGGTAGAGATGGGAGAGTGTTTGCGCTAGGAGGGAGATTTTTTTTTTGAGGGGGAAGGGGAAAGTGGGGAATTAGGGATGGAGGGGAAGGAGGGGAAATTTGCGTGGAGTGGGATTTGTGCTAGGAGGGGGGAGATCTGAGGGGTGAAGGTCTAGGAATTGAGGTGATCTGAGGGATGAATGTGAAGGAATTGAGGTTATCTGAGGGGTGAAGGTGAAGGAATTGAGGTGATCTGAGGGATGAAGGTGAAGAAATTGGGATGATCTGAGGGGTGAAGGTAAAGGAGTTGGGGTGATGTGAGGGGTGAAGGTGAAGGAATTGAGGTGATCTGAGAGGTGAAGGTGAAGGAATTGAGGTGATCTGAGGGATGAAGGTGAAGAAATTGGGATGATCTGAGGGGTGAAGGTAAAGGAGTTGGGGTGATGTGAGGGGTGAAGGTGAAGGAATTGAGGTGATCTGAGGGGTGAAGGAATTGAGGTGATCTGAGGGGTGAAGGTGAAGGAATTGAGGTGATCTGAGGGGTGAAGGTGAAGGAATTGAGGTGATCTGAGAGGTAAAG
The DNA here is from genome assembly GCA_037952925.1 of Lithobates clamitans. NCBI lineage: Eukaryota > Metazoa > Chordata > Amphibia > Anura > Ranidae > Lithobates > Lithobates clamitans. Next base: position 67,844 of record JBBGZY010001826.1, read on the forward strand.
GTATTGAGGTGATCTGAGGGATGAAGGTGAAGGAATTGAGGTGATCTGAGGGGTGAAGGTGAAGGAATTGAGGTGATCTGAGGGATGAAGGTGAAGGAATTGGGATGATCTGAGGGGTGACGGTAAAGGAATTGGGGTGATGTGAGGGATGAATGTGAAGGAATTGAGGTGATCTGAGGGGTGAAGGTGAAGGAATTGAGGTGATCTGAGGGATGAAGGTGAAGGAATTGAGGTGATCTGAGGGATGAAGGTGAAGGAATTGGGATGATTTTAGGGGTGAAGGTAAAGGAGTTGGGGTGATGTGAGGGGTGAAGGTGAAGGAATTGAGGTGATCTGAGGGATGAAGGTGAAGGAATTGAGGTGATCTGAGGGATGAAGGTGAAGGAATTGAGGTGATCTGAGGGATAAAGGTGAAGGAATTGAGGTGATCTGAGGTGTGAAGGTGAAGGAATTGGGGTGATGTGAGGGGTGAAGGAATTGAGGTGATCTGAGGGGTGAAGGTGAAGGAATTGAGGTGATCTGAGGGATGAAGGTGAAGGAATTGAGGTGATCTGAGGGATAAAGGTGAAGGAATTGAGGTGATCTGAGGTGTGAAGGTGAAGGAATTGGGGTGATGTGAGGGGTGAAGGAATTGAGGTGATCTGAGGGGTGAAGGTGAAGGAATTGAGGTGATCTGAGGGGTGAAGGTGAAGGAATCGAGGTGATCTGAGGGGTGAAGGTGAAGGAATTGAGGTGATCTGAGGGGTGAAGGTGAAGGAATTGAGGTGATCTGAGGGGTGAAGGTGAAGGAATTGAGGTGAACTGAGGGATGAAGGTGAAGGAATTGAGGTGATCTGAGGGGTGAAGGTATTGAGGTGATCTGAGGGGTGACGGTGAAGGAACTGAGGTGATCTGAGGGATGAAGACGAAGGAACTGAGGTGATCTGAGGGGTGAAGGTGAAGGAATTGAGGTGATCTGAGGGGTGAAGGTATTGAGGTGATCTGAGGGGTGAAGGTGAAGGAATTGAGGTGATCTGAGGGGTGAAGGTGAAGGAATTGAGGTGATCTGAGGGGTGAAGGTATTGAGGTGATCTGAGGGGTGAAGGTGAAGGAATTGAGGTGATCTGAGGGGTGAAGGTGAAGGAATTGAGGTGATCTGAGGGGTGAAGGAATTGAGGTGAACTGAGGGATGAAGGTGAAGGAATTGAGGTGATCTGAGGGGTGAAGGTGAAGGAATTGAGGTGAACTGAGGGATGAAGGTGAAGGAATTGAGGTGATCTGAGGAGTGAAGGAATTGGGGTGATCTAAGGGGTGAAGGTGCAGGAATTGAGGTGATCTGAGGAGTGAAGGAATTGGGGTGATCTAAGGGGTGAAGGTGAAGGAATTGAGGTGATCTGAGGAGTGAAGGAATTGGGGTGATCTAAGGGGTGAAGGTGCATGAATTGGGGTGAACTGAATAGTTTCAGTCTATGACACTCCAATGGTCTAGTTCTTGAACGTGGACTCTCTATGTGGCTGGGTTGCGGATATCGGATACGGAGAATCTTTGTATTCCTATAGAAGTTCTCGGCACATAAGACATTTTCCCTCCATACTTTGTATTTGTAGATCCGCGTTCCGCTGCCCTTGAGGTCCGCCATTGTCAAATCACTCTGGAAACTTCCCCGTAGAGTTTGCTCTATAGAAAATGTTTTGCGATGCTATCATGGTGCTCTGGAGGAGATATTTAATACAATCTTACAAGTTAATTTCTTGCCATAATGGAGATACGGTCTTCTCGACCTTGACAAGAGGAAGATGAAAACACAAAAGTCAGCGAGACTCCACAACACAAAGACGGAAAACAGTTCCCAGAGTCACCGGAGAGGACAACAAACAGGAACTCAAATCTCTCTTCACTTTGGTAAAAGGAGAAGAAATCTGTGGAATGGTGTTCTGGTCTGCAGAGAGAGGACAACCCGCTATGGTCCAAGTCAGTGAATTTTGATTAACAGTCTGCTGCAGGCAGGAGGAAGCATTTCCTCAGTCTCCCCTCCCCCCAGTGATCAGACTGTACATTGTAACTTTGTAGAAGGAGAAGGAAGCATTTCCTCAGTCTCCCCTCCCTCCAGTGATCAGACTGTACATTGTAACTTTGTAGAAGGAGGAGGAGTCATTTCCTCAGTCTCCCTCCCCCCAGTGATCAGAATGTAGGAAATGAGGAAATGCTTCCTCCTGCCTGCAGCAGACTGATTGGGAATCAGGTTCTCCTCTCTCTGCAGACCAGAACATTCTGTGGCTTTCTTCTCCATTGGGTGAAGCCTGCTGGGCCCCTCCTACAACTCTGCTATCTATCCTTGTGCAGGGGGACTGGTCTTGTCTCCGCCCTTCCTGTGGTTTTCTGTAGTGGGTGGAGCCTGCAGGGTCCCTCCCACAGCTCTGCACAGGCTATGTACGGCACAGTGATGATGTCACTGCTACTATTACATGGTAATATCTGGGTTTGCAAAGTCATTTGTCGCCCACGGTGTGGATTTCTATCCTTTGCAGCTATTGGGGAATATATTGAAATCAAAGGTTTTTGTGGCCGGAGTTCAGCTTTAAATAAGGAATAAAATGATATGTCAGCGGCGGCGGTGTCTCACCCTGAAGACGTCAGTAATTCTTCTCTGTTGTTGGGATCAGTGGGGTGTGGAGATCGCTGCAACCCCATATAATATCTGCTGTCAGGTTCAGCGGAGGAATAACGGGCATATGATGACTTTCGGGTGAATGACTTATGAAATGTGTCTGGATCTGCAGACTATGAGAAGGAGAGAGCACCGGGAGTAGAATGCCCACAGACTTCACATTTCACACTCACTATTTTTTTAAAGCTGAAGTTTATTCTATTTACATTTTTGCTCCCCTCCATCATATCCTTTACATTGCAAGGACAAGGTCCTGGAACAACAACAGTATTTACAGGACAGAAGCAGGTAAGTATCTGCAGATTCCTTCCTGCTTCTGTCCTGTAGATACTGAGGTTGTTCCAGGACACGCAGAAAGGAGTATTGTATTAAGAAACAGGCAACCCCTGTAAATGTGCGCCCCCTAAGGACAGCGCTGTTGCCTGATTTACTTCCAGTCTGGGGAAACCATTGTCACCCCGTGTTTGCCACTTAAAGGGATATAGACCAGCGATCTCCTCTATGATAAAAATCTTCCCCATGTTGGACAAGCAGTCATGTGATGTCTTCTCTATTATCAGGGACAGTCTCAGTCCTCACATCGCCTAAACTCTCCTCGCTAAATTTTACCCTAATTGAGCCTCACATTGGGCACCAGAAATCTCATATACCAGAAAGGGGTTCCGATTTTACCCCCCACTGAGCCTCACATTGGGCACCAGACAGGGGTTCTGATTTTACCCCCACTGAGCCTCACATTGGGCACCAGACAGGGGTTCTGATTTTACCCCATTGAGCCTCACATTGGGTACCAGACAGGGGTTCTGATTTTACCCCCACTGAACCTCACTTTGGGCACTAGACAGGGGTTCTAAATTTCACCCCAATTGAGCCTCACATTGGGCACCAGAAATCTCTCATATACCAGAAAGGGGTTCCGATTTTACCCCCACTGAGCCTCACATTGGGCACCAGACAAGGGTTCTTATTTTACCCCATTGAGCCTCACATTGTATATCAGACAGGGGTTCTGATTTTACCCCATTGGGCACCAGACAGGGGTTCTAAAGTTTACCCCCATTGAGCCTCACATTGGGCACCAGACAGGGGTTCTGATTTTACCCCCACTGAGCCTCACATTGGGCACCAGACAGGGGTTGTGATTTTACCCCATTGAGCCTCACATTGGGCACCAGACAGGGGTTCTGATTTTACCCCATTGAGCCTCACATTGGGCACCAGACAGGGGTGTTGCCTGATTTACTTCCAGTCTGGGGAAACCATTGTCACCCCATGTTTGCCACTTAAAGGGATATAGACCAGCGATCTCCTCTATGATAAAAATCTTCCCCATGTTGGACAAGCAGTCATGTGATGTCTTCTCTATTATCAGGGACAGTCTCAGTCCTCACATCGCCTAAATGAGAACTCTCCTCGCTAAATTTTACCCTAATTGAGCCTCACATTGAGCACCAGAAATCTCATATACCAGAAAGGGGTTCCGATTTTACCCCCACTGAGCCTCACAATGGGCACCAGACAGGGGTTCTGATTTTACCCCCACTGAACCTCACATTGGGCACCAGACAGGGGTTCTGATTTTACCCCATTGAGCCTCACATTGGGTACCAGACAGGGGTTCTGATTTTACCCCCACTGAACCTCACATTGGGCACTAGACAGGGGTTCTAAATTTCACCCTAATTGAGCCTCACATTGGGCACCAGAAATCTCTCATATACCAGAAAGGGGTTCCGATTTTACCCCCACTGAGCCTCACATTGGGCACCAGACAAGGGTTCTTATTTTACCCCATTGAGCCTCACATTGTATATCAGACAGGGGTTCTGATTTTACCCCATTGAGCCTCACATTGGGCACCAGACAGGGGTTCTGATTTTACCCCCACTGAGCCTCACATTGGGCACCAGACAGGGGTTCTGATTTTACCCCCCACTGAGCTTCACATTGGGCACCAGACAGGGGTTCTAAAGTTTACTCCCATTGAGCCTCACTTTGGGCACCAGACAGGGGTTCTGATTTTACCCCCACTGAGCCTCACATTGGGCACCAGACAGGGGTTCTGATTTTACCCCATTGCCCCATTGAGCCTCACATTGGGCACCAGACAGGGGTTCTGATTTTACCCCATTGAGCCTCACATTGGGCACCAGACAGGGGTTCTGATTTTACCCCCCACTGAGCTTCATATTGGGCACCAGACAGGGGTTCTGATTTTACCTCATTGAGCCTCACATTGGGCACCAGACAGGGGTTCTGATTTTACCCCATTGAGCCTCACATTGGGCACCAGACAGGGGTTCTGATTTTACCCCATTGAGCCTCACATTGGGCACCAGACAGGGGTTCTGATTTCACCCCCATTGAGCCTCACATTGGGCACCAGGCAGGGGTTCTGATTTCACCCCCATTGAGCCTCACATTGGGCACCAGACAGGGGTTCTGATTTTACCCCCACTGAGCCTCACATTGGGCACCAGACAGGGGTTCTGATTTTACCCCATTGCCCCATTGAGCCTCACATTGGGCACCAGACAGGGGTTCTGATTTTACCCCCCACTGAGCTTCACATTGGGCACCAGACAGGGGTTCTGATTTTACCCCATTGAGCCTCACATTGGGCACCAGACAGGGGTTCTGATTTTACCCCATTGAGCCTCACATTGGGCACCAGACAGGGGTGTTGCCTGATTTACTTCCAGTCTGGGGAAACCATTGTCACCCCATGTTTGCCACTTAAAGGGATATAGACCAGCGATCTCCTCTATGATAAAAATCTTCCCCATGTTGGACAAGCAGTCATGTGATGTCTTCTCTATTATCAGGGACAGTCTCAGTCCTCACATCGCCTAAATGAGAACTCTCCTCGCTAAATTTTACCCTAATTGAGCCTCACATTGAGCACCAGAAATCTCATATACCAGAAAGGGGTTCCGATTTTACCCCCACTGAGCCTCACAATGGGCACCAGACAGGGGTTCTGATTTTACCCCCACTGAACCTCACATTGGGCACTAGACAGGGGTTCTAAATTTCACCCTAATTGAGCCTCACATTGGGCACCAGAAATCTCTCATATACCAGAAAGGGGTTCCGATTTTACCCCCACTGAGCCTCACATTGGGCACCAGACAAGGGTTCTGATTTTACCCCATTGAGCCTCACATTGTATATCAGACAGGGGTTCTGATTTTACCCCATTGAGCCTCACATTGGGCACCAGACAGGGGTTCTAAAGTTTACCCCCATTGAGCCTCACATTGGGCACCAGACAGGGGTTCTGATTTTACCCCCACTGAGCCTCACATTGGGCACCAGACAGGGGTTGTGATTTTACCCCCCACTGAGCTTCACATTGGGCACCAGACAGGGGTTCTAAAGTTTACTCCCATTGAGCCTCACATTGGGCACCAGACAGGGGTTCTGATTTTACCCCATTGCCCCATTGAGCCTCACTTTGGGCACCACACAGGGGTTCTGATTTTACCCCCACTGAGCCTCACATTGGGCACCAGACAGGGGTTCTGATTTTACCCCATTGCCCCATTGAGCCTCACATTGGGCACCAGACAGGGGTTCTGATTTTACCCCATTGAGCCTCACATTGGGCACCAGACAGGGGTTCTGATTTTACCCCATTGAGCCTCACATTGGGCACCAGACAGGGGTTCTGATTTCACCCCCATTGAGCCTCACATTGGGCACCAGGCAGGGGTTCTGATTTCACCCCCATTGAGCCTCACATTGGGCACCAGACAGGGGTTCTGATTTTACCCCCACTGAGCTTCACATTGGGCACCAGACAGGGGTTCTGATTTTACCCCATTGAGCCTCACATTGGGCACCAGACAGGGGTTCTGATTTCACCCCCATTGAGCCTCACATTGGGCACCAGGCAGGGGTTCTGATTTCACCCCCATTGAGCCTCACATTGGGCACCAGACAGGGGTTCTGATTTTACCCCCACTGAGCCTCACATTGGGCACCAGACAGGGGTTCTGATTTTACCCCATTGCCCCATTGAGCCTCACATTGGGCACCAGACAGGGGTTCTGATTTTACCCCCCACTGAGCTTCACATTGGGCACCAGACAGGGGTTCTGATTTTACCCCATTGAGCCTCACATTGGGCACCAGACAGGGGTTCTGATTTTACACCATTGCCCCATTGAGCCTCACATTGGGCACCAGACAGGGGTTCTGATTTTACCCCATTGAGCCTCACATTGGGCACCAGACAGGGGTTCTGATTTTACCCCATTGAGCCTCACATTGGGCACCAGACAGGGGTTCTGATTTCACCCCCATTGAGCCTCACATTGGGCACCAGGCAGGGGTTCTGATTTCACCCCCATTGAGCCTCACATTGGGCACCAGACAGGGGGTTTACATTTTACCCCATTGAGCCTCACATTGTATATCATACAGAAGTTCTGATTTTACCCCATTGAGCCTCACATTGGGCACCAGACAGGGGTTCTGATTTCACCCCCATTGAGCCTCACATTGGGCACCAGGCAGGGGTTCTGATTTCACCCCCATTGAGCCTCACATTGGGCACCAGACAGGGGTTCTGATTTTACCCCCACTGAGCCTCACATTGGGCACCAGACAGGGGTTCTGATTTTACCCCATTGCCCCATTGAGCCTCACATTGGGCACCAGACAGGGGTTCTGATTTTACCCCCCGCTGAGCTTCACATTGGGCACCAGACAGGGGTTCTGATTTTACCCCATTGAGCCTCACATTGGGCACCAGACAGGGGTTCTGATTTTACCCCATTGCCCCATTGAGCCTCACATTGGGCACCAGACAGGGGTTCTGATTTTACCCCATTGAGCCTCACATTGGGCACCAGACAGGGGTTCTGATTTTACCCCATTGAGCCTCACATTGGGCACCAGACAGGGGTTCTGATTTCACCCCCATTGAGCCTCACATTGGGCACCAGGCAGGGGTTCTGATTTCACCCCCATTGAGCCTCACATTGGGCACCAGACAGGGGGTTTACATTTTACCCCATTGAGCCTCACATTGTATATCATACAGAAGTTCTGATTTTACCCCATTGAACCTCACATTGGGCACCAGATAGGGGTTCTGATTTTACCCCCTCTGAGCTTCACATTGGGCACCAGACAGGGGTTCTGATTTCACCCCCATTGAGCCTCACATTGTATATCATACAGAAGTTCTGATTTTACCCCATTGAGCCTTACATTGGGCACCAGATAGGGCTTCTGATGTTACCCCCACTGAGCCTCACTTTGGGCACCAGACAGGGGTTCTAAATTTTACCCCCATTGAGCCTCACATTGGGCACCAGACAGAAGTTCTGATTTCACCCCCACTGAGCCTCTCATTGGGCACCAGAAATCTCTCATATGCCAGTCAGAGGTTCTGATTTCACCCACTCTATCTATTGAAAAGTTAAAAAAGGTTTTGGCCGGACACAACTATTTATTCCACTGGTGGATCTGAAATGGTTTAATCGCAGCCCATCACAACGCAGAGAGCCGCAGTCAATGGTGACGCTCTCCCGTATTTTATGCGCCGCTTTCCGCTCTTTAAAGCTGCTTCACAGGGCAATTGAAATTCTTCACCAGAACCGACGGCACGAGCCGCTTTAATCTGTGTGCCGTGTTTATTTTTTTGATTTTTTTTTAATAATATTTTTTCTGCACTGTTCCGCTTTTACAATAACATCGGTTTCGCTCACAAACATGAAATTACTTCTTTTATCAAAGCCGCGGCTGTCGAGGAGAAGTGCCCTCCCAGCCGATCGCCAGATCCGGCCTTTAATGCGGGCCGCTTCGATAACAATATCAATTATGATTTTCTGGGGAATACATTGTGGGAGACGTCCACCAAGAAAAAGATTCTGTCATAAGAAGGAAACTCTGCGGCGGGAAGTGCTAATGGTGTCAATGGAGAAGCTGCAGTGTGTGTGCGTTTATTTAACCTCTTGCCGCCCAAAAACCCATATGTGGGGGGGGGGGAGGGGTTAGCGTGTGGGCTTTAAGGTACATATTCATCCATAGATGGCCAAGGCTTCTGTTCTGGGAAAGCACTCGCTGCGCGCTCCGAGAACAGTGACCGAGCTGTCATAGACAGTTCTCAATCTCTACTGATCAGGAGCCGGCGGGATAGGCTTTCATTCATGTGATCACTATAACAGCCAATCACAGAGGTCATGTGATCAGGAAGACTGTCCGCCCTTCAAGAATAAAGAACCACCTAAAGGCACTCTAGGGCTGGGTGGGAAGAGGTTAGAGACCAATGCTGTGCCCATTATAAGGGGTTCCCACCATCCCTGTGCTGAGTTCCCGGGTCTGTACACCCGCTGTGCCCATTATGAGGGGTTCCCACCATCCCTGTGCTGAGTTCCCGGGTCTGTACACCCGCTGTGCCCATTATGAGGGGTTCCCACCATCCCTGTGCTGAGTTCCCGGGTCTGTACACCCGCTGTGCCCATTATGAGGGGTTCCCACCATCCCTGTGCTGAGTTCCCGGGTCTGTACATCCGCTGTGCCCATTATGAGGGGTTCCCACCATCCCTGTGCTGAGTTCCCGGGTCTGTACACCCGCTGTGCCCATTATGAGGGGTTCCCACCATCCCTGTGCTGAGTTCCCGGGTCTGTACACCCGCTGTGCCCATTATGAGGGGTTCCCACCATCCCTGTGCTGAGTTCCCGGGTCTGTACACCCGCTGTGCCCATTATGAGGGGTTCTCACCATCCCTGTGCTGAGTTCCTGGATCTGTACACCTGCTGTGCCCATTATGAGAGGTTCCCACCATCCCTGTGCTGAGTTCCCGGGTCTGTACACCCGCTGTGCCCATTATGAGGGGTTCCCCCCCATCCCTGTGCTGAGTTCCCGGGTCTGTACACCCGCTGTGCCCATTAGGAGGGGTTCCCACCATCCCTGTGCTGAGTTCCTGGGTCTATACACTTGCTGTGCCCATTATGAGGGGTTCCCACCATCCCTGTGCTGAGTTCCCGGGTCTGTACACCCGCTGTGCCCATTATGAGGGGTTCTCACCATCCCTGTGCTGAGTTCCCGGGTCTGTACACCCGCTGTGCCCATTATGAGGGGTTCTCACCATCCCTGTGCTGAGTTCCCGGGTCTGTACACCCGCTGTGCCCATTATGAGGGGTTCCCACCATCCCTGTGCTGAGTTCCCGGGTCTGTACACCCGCTGTGCCCATTATGAGGGGTTCTCACCATCCCTGTGCTGAGTTCCTGGATCTGTACACCTGCTGTGCCCATTATGAGAGGTTCCCACCATCCCTGTGCTGAGTTCCCGGGTCTGTACACCCGCTGTGCCCATTATGAGGGGTTCCCCCCCATCCCTGTGCTGAGTTCCCGGGTCTGTACACCCGCTGTGCCCATTAGGAGGGGTTCCCACCATCCCTGTGCTGAGTTCCTGGGTCTATACACTTGCTGTGCCCATTATGAGGGGTTCCCACCATCCCTGTGCTGAGTTCCCGGGTCTGTACACCCGCTGTGCCCATTATGAGGGGTTCCCCCCCATCCCTGTGCTGAGTTCCCGGGTCTGTACACCCGCTGTGCCCATTAGGAGGGGTTCCCACCATCCCTGTGCTGAGTTCCTGGGTCTGTACACCTGCTGTGCCCATTATGAGAGGTTCCCCCCATCCCTGTGCTGAGTTCCCGGGTCTGTACACCCGCTGTGCCCATTATGAGGAGTTCTCACCATCCCTGTGCTGAGTTCCCGGGTCTGTACACCCTCTGTGCCCATTATGAGGGGTTCCCACCATCCCTGTGCTGAGTTCCCGGGTCTGTACACCCGCTGTGCCCATTATGAGGGGTTCTCACCATCCCTGTGCTGAGTTCCTGGATCTGTACACCTGCTGTGCCCATTATGAGAGGTTCCCACCATCCCTGTGCTGAGTTCCCGGGTCTGTACACCCGCTGTGCCCATTATGAGGGGTTCCCCCCCATCCCTGTGCTGAGTTCCCGGGTCTGTACACCCGCTGTGCCCATTAGGAGGGGTTCCCACCATCCCTGTGCTGAGTTCCTGGGTCTATACACTTGCTGTGCCCATTATGAGGGGTTCCCACCATCCCTGTGCTGAGTTCCCGGGTCTGTACACCCGCTGTGCCCATTATGAGGGGTTCCCACCATCCCTGTGCTGAGTTCTCGGGTCTGTAGACCCGCTGTGCCCATTATGAGGGGTTCCCACCACTGATGGAGAGTAGGGGAGAAGAGGAGACTAGGGAGCTGATAAATAAAACGAATGTTCCTCGACCTAAAGGAGCATTTAACTCTTGCAGTACAGAGTCAGCCCTCATTATTCCTGCGGAGATGGGCTTGAAGTGTGACATTTGCTCTACTAATACAAATGTTAAGAAGTGAAAACTTTGGTGAAGGGTCTCTTTAAGGGATATACAATGTAACCACTGATAGTTCAGCTTCCTTCCAGGACACTTTACCATTTCTCATTCCAGCATTAGGTGAAAGTTCTGCCAGCTGATGAGGCGGATTCTTCCTCCTATTGGGATTTGTAGAAATGGAGTTTGGCTTTGGTGGAGACATCAGGAATCCTCAGTAGCTGGATTTGGTAGAAGTTTCTAATTTGGTTCAGCTTTCTAATTAAGGGGCGGGGTTACCTGGTCACAGGTGAGATATAACTGGCTCAGCTCCCAGTTCAGCGAGTACATACTGGGAACTGGATGGGAGGGGCTAGAGTTACCCCAGAGCCGTCTTTGTAATAGAATGATTGGAAATATGTGATTTAAGGTTTAGCTCAGTGCAGAACATGAATTGTATGTACTAATGGAACAAAAATCCCAGGATAAATACTGCTGTGATCGACAGTGGTCAGAGATCGGGGGGGGGTTTGACAATGTATCCCTTGTTTTGTGTTTTTGTGTATCTCAAGGTTCAGTGGTGTTGGTCGTGTACTCCAAGCATAAGTATTGAGGCTGTTTTACTTTACTTTTTAACCACTTCAGCCCCAGAAGGATTTATCCCCTTAATGACCAGGCCATTTTTTACAATACAGCCCTGCGTTATTTTAGCTGATAATCGTGTGGTTGTGCGACGCTGTACTCAAATAAAATGTGTGTGGGGGGTTTATTTATTCCCCCCCCCCTACAAATAGAGCTTTCTACTGGTGTTATTTGATCACCAGCTGGGGTTGTGGGGTTTTTTTTTTTTTTTTCGCAATAAAAAAAAAGGCTGACCAAAAAAAAAAAAATTACTAAAAAAAAAAAAAAAAAAAAAATGAAACCAAATGAACTTTATCAATTTTTTAGGCCAATTTGTATTCTGCTACATATTTTTAGTAACACCCCCCCCCCCCCCCAATAAGTGTGTATTGATTGGCTTGCGCAAAAGTTTTATAGTATCTACAGTATGGGGGCTAGATTTATGCCATTTTTATTTTCTTGTTTCTAGTAATGGTCTGTGGAGAAGGGGGGGGAATTGTATTTTTTTTTTTTCCAGTACTGTGACATTGCGGCGGATGGCTCGGACACCTAACTTGACATTTTTTTACTTTTGTGTGTGTTTTTTTTTTTGGAACCAGTGCCATAAATATGCACTGACATTGTACTAATGGCACTGGCAGGGAAGGGGTTAACATCAGGGGGGATTAAATGTGTTCCCTGGGGGGGGGGGGCCTGCCTGCCTGGGAGAACACACCGATCCATTTTCCTTCATAGCAGAAAGACAGATCTCTGTCATCCTCTTGACAGAACGGTGATCTGCCTTGTTTACTCTGCGTGTCAAACAATCGTGGGTGGACATTGAGTCCGCCGGACACGCTGATTGGCTCCCCCTGCTGGACAATCGGTGCACGCCCACAGATCGGCGTGTATGAGCTTGACGTACATCTATGGCGATTCGCGCAGCCAAGCCAACCTGCCGCTGTATAACTTCGGTGGTTGGCCGGCAAGCAGTTAACCCCAAGCTGTGTTGTTCAATACAGTCCCAGCAGGTTGTCTCCAACTTACCAGCGCACCTCGATGTATCATATTAGCTGGGCAAGTAGATGGCAAATGGGGTTTGTTTGTTTATAAAGGCTCTGTGGTATTGGTGTTGTACCCTGAGCTTAGGAAGTATGAGGTACAGTGGTGTTGGTGTACCTCCCCGAGGTTCGGAGGTGTTGGCAGTGTACTTCAAGGTTCAGTATTGGGTCTGTTTTTTTATTAAGCTATTTTATCAACATTCTAGTTTGGGGATATATAGTACAGACCCAATGCTAAACGTTGCACCACACCATCAACGCCTCTGAACCTTGAGGTACACAACCTTGCGGTACACTGGCTGCACCACAACCTTGGGAGGTACACGATCTTCCACACCACTGAACCTTAAGGCAGGCCACTGTAGCAAAGTCCCGGGCCCCTGAGGCCTAATGGTGACCTCCAGAGTTGGGGTCAGCTGACATCCTTCAGTGTAGAGTGGGTTACAAAGCATGGTGGGCGCCAGACACTTTTTGCATTAAAAAAAAAAAAAAATTGTCTCTTAAACAGAACTGTGGGGGAGAGAAAGGGTTAAGACCAGGACACCCTTAGGTAGACTCAATGAGAATTTGTCAGACTCCAAGACTTCTATAGGTAGACGGCTATACAGATGACTGCCTCCAGCCGGACACCACTTCTGTATAGGTAGGACTGCTGTCTCCTATGGCAACAATCTTGTAGCTGTTACTAACAGCAATTGTATTCAACTATTGGCAACACAAACAGTTCTTTTTTACTTCGTCACTCGCTATGGATCTTCACTCAATGAACTCCCAGTCTTTCACTAGCCACTGGATCCCCTGAGCTCTTCCACTTTTAGTACTCGGTATCTTCCTCAAGCTTCACCCCCGCTGGGTCCTGGCTTGGATACTCTTCAATCGTTGCCCCCGCAGATACACGAGGTCCCTGGCTTGGCCCTCACTGATGCTCAGCAACCGTCACCTCTGCTGTCCTGGTTCCCTGACTTGGCACTTGCTGATGTTTTCCCAGTTCTTCACCGTCCCCGGCTGGTGAGAAGTCCGCTCTGGTACTGTGCTCAGCTTACTCACTGTGGTCCCTGGTAACAAGGTGGATGGTCCCTTAATGGCGACAACCTCCCCTCTACCTCCGACCACAACTGGTTCCCCCCCAGCAGACAGAACTGTTACTTCTGGTTGGACTACAAGCCCACAGTCCTAACCCTGGACTGCTTCTGCCTAGGCCCTCAGACAGCCTAGCAGCCAGATGTCCCCGGGATAGGCCTCAGGCTTCCAGCCTAGCAGCCCAGGGCAATAAAACACACGTCCACCCAGACAGCCGTCCAGGGGGCACAGAACCCCAATCACCTGACTCCACCCAAATATATAGGTTCTCCCAGCAGGCCAAGGGACCAAACAAAATCCCTGCCCATTGGCTGAGATACCCCATTCATTCATAATCTGTCCTTGCACTGCCCTTCTCTTATCCATTATCACCAGCTGTAATGCCACCTAGTGACAGACCAGAGAAGTGCAGCAATTACAGAATTGATGGGAATCGATCTAACAATTGGCCAAGGTAACTATTGCCTGGCAACTAAATTTGATAGCCCTGCCTAAACATCGGGGTTCTAAGCTACTAAACCTTCATCAATTCAGTGAGAAGACCTTGCCATTATACAAAGCTTTTTGTTTTTTGTTTTTTCCTTTTAGGCCTGAAGACAGCCTTTCCTGACGTCCTTTTGGGTTGTGGAGCTCTGGAAACAGCACAGTTTGTGTTGCAACTTCATGGAGATCATCTGACCAGTTAAACACCTCCTCAAGCATTCCATCATGGGGTAAAGAATGGAACTGGGCACAGCAAGCAATCGGCCAACACTCAGAACGTGAAAAAGCCACTACTCAAGGCCACAATCTGTCGGTGTGAGTACAGGTTCCAGATGAATGGAAGGTATTTCTGCTTCCAATATGTCACTTACCTGTGCCTTGTTCCTGTGCTGAGTCTTGCACAAGGCCTCAGGTTTACAGTCAATTAGAGGCCAACTTCAGCCCTAAAGGTCTTGTGTACATGTTTCTTTCTACAGTTCTCAGTGCCTCCTACCCTGTTTCCCCGAAAATAAGACCTAGCCTGATTGTCAGTGATGGCTGCAATATAAGCCCTACCCCCCAAATGAGCCCTACCCTGTTTCCCCAAAAAATAAGCCCTACCCTGAAAATAAGACCTACAAGGACTTTAACTAGGGCTTATTTAGGGGGTAGGGCTTATATTGCAGCCATCACTGAGGATCACGCTAGGTCTTATTTTCGGGGAAACTGGGTATGTAGTCCGAGTGAGCCTCCAGTGTTCTACACCAGTCTGCCCTATGTACTCCTAGTGAGCACCTCCTGTGCTCCTGAGACTTCAGCACCTCTGTTCACAAAAACACATTGTGAGTGACCACTACTGCTCCTGTCAGCTCGGCACCCCAGTAATTTTAAATGGCTGCTCCAGTACATTCCCAGCAGTTCCTTTTAGTCTTGACAGTTTTTATCCAGCCAGGTTTGGCTCACTTGACCCCTTCATGCCCTTTCACTCGACAGGACAATCTACAAGGCTTCTACAGCTCCTGTGTTCCCAGCGCCCAAGTGCTGCAAGGGACTCGCCATGGCTCCTGTGAAGATGGTACCCCTGTGCTACAAAGAAACCTTCACTACTGCCCCTGTGATCTTGGCATCCCCGTGCTTTTTAAAGACTTGCCATCGCTCCTGTACGTTCCCAGAGGTTCCTTGGTCCTTGCAGTATCCAGTCAATTGTAGCCTTCATTTGAGTGAGGCCTGCAACTTGGGAGCTGTCCAGCAGCAAAGCTCATCGCTCTTGTTGGGGTGGTCTGTTGAATACCAGTCATTCCTTAGACTGACTCAAACTCGCCTTCGCCAAATGTGCAGCCACCAGGATCCACCAGCACTATCTCCACTTCCACTGTAATTCTTTGTCCCCTAGTTTGTATCATCCACCGGACCCCTGAGCTTTTGCTGCCAGTGAGTAGGGACCCCTGTACAGAACAGTTTGCTTGAACCATGACCTGAAGAATTTTGTCACTTGTGGATTCCAGCAGAGATCTCCTACATGGGCTGGATGCCCGTGAAGCCAACTGGATTCAGGTCAGTTGTCGCCTTCATGCCCTTACACATGGTTAAACTACAGATTTCTCTTCTGGGTCCAATGTGGCCTTCTCTCCAGTGCAGCCATCTGGTTCATCGGCACCCTCCATGCTTCTGGGGGAGGCGAGAACATCTTGCCAACATCCAGCATCTCAAGCAGCGCCTAATGTGGTAAAGGCTGGCATTGGCAACCTCAAAACTGCTGACTGTCAACATTCAAGAAGGGTCTGCCTCTCCCAAGTTCACAATCTGCCTGTGTCTCAGCACAGGAGCCAGTCGGAGCCTTTTCATGCTCCCCAACGTGTCACAAGCAGTGACGTATAACTGCTTCATCCAAGTACTGCAGCCAGCCAATCAAAGGATGCCTTAAAGGGTTAGCACACCTGATGCTCAGCATTTGTGCAACATGTTGGTACACTAGCTGTGAGGCCCACTATGTCACAGATCTGCAGCTTTGCAACTAGAGGAGACAGATGTGTAGCAAAGACCCACAGGTATGCTAGTACATGTAGTTTCATGGCTTTAACTCGTAAAGTTCTGGTTATCTCACAAGACTTGTGTTCAAGACTGGTTATGCACTGGCTGTTTTTTAATTGGCTACACACCCAGCCAGGACATCTCATTCTGTTTAAGCTGGGTGCATTGACTCACTTTAGATTTATTTATTTTATTCGTTTGTGCCAAGTCCTCAATTTTACAGCCTCCTGGGCCCCTCTGAGTGAACTGATGGGCCCCAGGATTATGACTTAAGCAGGAAAGCTAGAGAACAGGGAGAAGCATAATTTAAGTGCCTACGCTTTTGGACTTCTGAAACCTACGGCTGCTGGCCAGCCACCCCCCTTAAAGTGATGGGGCCCAGGCTTTTACAGGAGGCCTGGTGGTACCCCTTTTCAGCTGCCCTATATTCCTAGTGTTCTTTATGAAAAACTTCTTGTGACCCTGATATTCTAGTTCTCTTGCAGCTAGCATTCCCCCCCCCCCCCTTTGTTCCCAATGTCTGTTTGCAAGCATCTGCCAGTGTGATTTCCCCTACTTCCATTGTCTTCAGCCTGTCCCCAGTGACTGTGTGGTCCTACTTGACACCTGTATCCTTGCACCTGTTGTATCCTTTCAGCATTTTGGTGTCCTTGTGCCTCCGTCTCTTTCGTCTCTTTTTTTTTTTTTTGCCAGCTTTCAGCCTTCCTGCACCTCTGATTTTCTTTATTCCACCTGTTGGCATCACCAGTGTCTGCTTCAGTGTCCCCAGGGTGTTTCTAGTCTCCTGCTTGGTGTCCCTCCTATTCCTGCTCATAGACTCCAGTTTGTTTTGCATTCATTTCTAGTTGTCCTGTGTCTCCTCCAACATGCTTCTATGAACACTTGCCAGCTTGGGGCTGTACTCCCTGTTGTCCTGTGATTCCCTGTGCCCCAGTACTAGAAGTGATTCTTACCTGCTGATCAGCCCTTATTTCTCAGTAGCTGCCTGCTCGGGTGAGTGAGGACCGCAACCTGGGAATCGCCTGCAGCGCAACCCATCTCCACCATCAGGAGCTCTGGAGAAGACCAGGTGGTTCCTTAGACTCTGCGCCTCGGCCCTTCCGAGGGCCCTCCCTTCCATTGTGCAGGCAGATTGGGTTATTCTCAGATAATATCACAAAGTATCCTTCCTGTCCTGGAATCCTCAGGGACCCACTTCATGTATCTCATACATATCCTTTGTTCTGTAAGCTCCACATTCTACTACTAGAAGATACTTGTCTGCCTGTGAACCCTGCTCCCCCTGGTGTAGTGTTTCTTGCCAGTTTTCTGTATCTTGGCTGCCTGTAAGTCAAGCACTCTATTGCTCCAGAAATCTACAACCATTCCTGTGAGTCCTGTATTCTTCCAAGGTCCCCATCTCTATGCTTCTCTATACCAGATTTATTAGCTCTAGCCTGCACGGGTTCACTCTCCCAGTACACATCTAGTGTATGTGGGCTGCACAGATGGTCCATGATCCCGACCATAAGCAACAACTCCTTCATGAGCCTTCAGAGATTCTGCTGCCTTCTGAGAATCCCTGTGATTCATGGTGGTGGCCTAAGTTCCTGTTTAGTGACTCCTCTAGACTCTTGTGTACACAAAGGGGACTCCCCAGGATTCCTGTACCCGTGTGTGTCCCGTATACCACAGGTGAGCCTCCCAGCATTCATGCACCAGCTGAGAAGTTTAGTTGGTATCTGGAGTTGGACGATTCTGGGGAAAAATGAGAATCCCTATAAAATTTTATTTTATTTTTTTTAATTTTTTTTTTTTGTTTCTTAGAATAAAGATCACGATTCTCGCGGCGTAACATCTTTCACATTATACCAAAAAAATTGGGCTAACTTTTTTACTGTTTTTTTTTTTTTTTTCTTTGATTAAAAATCAAAGAAACAGTAAAAGTTAGCCCATTTTTTTTTGGTATAATGTGAAAGATGTTAGACCGCTGCGCAAATAGTGTGACATAAAATATTGAAACAACCACCATTTTAATCTCTAGGGTCTCTGCTAAAAAGATGTTTGGGGAGGTTCTAAGTAATTTTCTTGCAAAAAAAATGATTTCATCTTGAAACCAACAAATGTCAGAAAAAGGTTTAGTCTTTTTAAGTGGTTAAACTTCCCTTATTTACAGACTGAAGTTCATTCCATTGGTGGGTTTTTTTTTTTTTTTGTTTTTTTTTTAGGACAAAACATAAGTGTTTATAGTTGAGGAATGTTGTGATACTTGGCAGACTGCCTGTGGTGTGTTTTTTTTTTTTTTTTTTTTTTGTCAGCTTGAGCAGAGAACTCTGCATAGAATTGGGAAAATGATTGTCGGGGGGGGGGGGAATCGTGATCTCGATTCCTAATGATTAATCGTGCAGCTCTAGTATATAGTAGTGGTTAAGTCGCATTCAACTGGACTTGTGTAATTTTTATAGCCTCAAGCCATTTTGGTTCTAAAGAGCATTGGGAAAATACCTCCAATTGTAATAAATAGTTAAAGGATAGAGGACACCACTGTCAGGAGTGGTAGAAGAGTGCATGTTACAAGAAGAGAACTGAAGAGGTAAACTGGGTCCCCTGTAGTCTGTGGTTAAGTATTTTTCTTGTGTTCATTCGCTGAAGTGCTCCCACTTACATCCTGTTCCAAATTTATTATGCCAATGATATTTCTCTCATTTACCTAAATAATTGATGTAAACAATCAGCATAATTCTCATGTTATCAACTATTAAGAGTGCAATTCAAATGTTATTGAACAAACCTAATAACTTTTTTTATTATAAAAAAAAAAACTTACAATGCACTGTTCCAAATTATTACGCACAGTAAGTTTCAAAACACTTTATAGGTTGTAAAGAACTGAAAATTGTCATTTGTTGTGTTTGCAGCATATTTACTGAAATCAAAAGCTATTTTAATCAAACTTTGAACCAAACTTAAACTTTTTTTTTTTTTTTTTTTAAACATTTTAACAGGTCACGTTACATTTTTAACATGGGACCTCCTTTATTTGATAGCAGCTTCACAAGTCTTGCATCCATTGAACTTGTGGGTTTTTGGACAGTTTTTCTGCTTGACTTTGTTTGCAAGATGTCAAAATGGCCTCCCAGAGCTGCTGTTTGGATGTAACCTGCCCCCCCCCCACCCTCATAGATCTTTTTGCTTGAGGATACTCCAAAGGTTCTCAATAGGATGGAGGCCATACCATGACTCTCTCCTTTTTATCCCCATAGCAGCCATTGATGCAGAGGTATTCTTTGCAGCATGAGACGGTCCATTGTCATGCATGAAGATGATTTTGATTACGGGAAGCATAGTTCATCCCTCTGTACCAGGGAAGGAAGTAGTCAGTCAGGAACTCCACATACTTTGCAGAGGTCATCTTCACACCTTCGGGGGACCCTAAAGGGGCCGACCAGCTCTCTTCCCATGAATCCGGCCCAAAACATGACTCCACCCCCCCCCCCCCGCCTTGCTGACATCGCAGCCTTGTTGGAAGAGGGTGGCCGTCCACCAACCATCCAATACTCCATCCATCTGGACCATCCAGGGTTGCACGGCACTCATCAGTGAACAGGACTGTTTGAAAATTAGTCTTCATGTATTTTTCTGCCCAATGCAACCGTTTTCTGCTTGTGAGCATTGGTTGGTGGTGGCCGAATGGAAGGTTTATGCACAGTTGCAAGACTCTGGAGCAATGGTCATCAACCCTGTCCTCAGGGCCCACTAACAGGCCAGATTTTATATATTACCTTGGAGATGCAGACTAGAATACTGCAATTACTGAGCAGCAAATGATATCACCTTCGGTGTATTTCAGTTATCTTGCAAACCTGGCCTGTTAGTGGGACAGGGTTGATGACCACTGGTCTGCAGGACTCTACACCTTGATGTCCGTGGGACTCCAGAGGCACCAGCAGCTTCAAATATCTGTTTGCTGCTATGTAATGGTGTTTTCTCCCCTCGTCTTTCAGGACAGCACCTGGAGAGAGCGCAGCTCCACCCACTTTCCCAGGAAACACTGCAGTCAGTTTCTTTAAAGACCGGACACTTCCACCATGGCCTCAGTTGTAGTGTTTCCTCCGCCATGGTGGAAGCGCTGCAGGGAACCAGGGGTGTGCTGCGCTTTCTCCAGGTGGTGAAAGTAGGGGCATACCGGATCGTTTTTTCTTCTCTTCCTAAGACAGCCCAGCATCCTCCCTGACGTGTGGGGGATTCTCCGGTGCCTCCTCCTCTTCATGCTCGGCGAGAGCCAGGCTGCGAGGGTCCCGCTCCTACAGACCGGTGGCAGGGCTTTTGGGATAGAGCGGTGTCTATTCCACGGGCCGCACGCCTTCCGGGTTCGGATGGCAAGCGTGTCATTTCCGACCGGGGGCGGGGCCTCGAGCGGCGCGACGCGGTTTCCGGTTCCGGCCGCTGGAACGCAGGAGGAGGGGGCGGTCTCCACGGCTGATGTCATTTCCGGCCCTCACAGCGGTGAGCGGCCCGGGAAAATCAAATAAAAAAGCACAGACGCCGCTGTGTGTCCTGTCAATGATGGAGGACGATCAGACGGCGGTGGCAGGAGCCACAACAATCAGCCAGGCTCAGGTAAGCAGGGATACTGGTCTCTGTCTTTACTCTATGGGCATTTATAATGTTTATATATTATCCCTTCCCTAAAAAAAAAAAAAAAAAAAAAAAAAAAAAAAAAAAAAAAAAAGGGAGCCTGCAGATCACTTGGTCCTGAGTACTAAAGGAGGGATAAGTGACTAATTATGTTTTTAGGTGGATCTGTGGGGTGATTCACCGGCTGTGGAACAGATCATAGGTGTTAAAGGGTTAACTTCCTTGGTGGTGTTTTTTTCTGTGTTCCTTTGTATACAGCATGTAAACTGTTGTTTGTGAAACATGGTTCAGCAATTGTCTTTTTTCCCTTGGATATTGCAGAAGGCTAAAGAAAAGACTAAGCATGTCTCCCCTATTGTTAAAAGGAAATGTCCCTCTTGTAAGGGGTTACTGAGGGATTCCTGGCCCAAAATATTATGCAAATCTTGCATTTCGGACATAGTTAAGGAGGAGACAGCTCCTGCTAGTCCTACAGCTCAGCAAAGCGAATTGCTAAGCTCTTTCAGGAAGGAACTGGCAGACACCTTTGAGTCCTTCAGGTCCTACCTAGATAAGCGTCCAACGGCGCATAGCAGTGTGGTGCCGCATTCTCAATCCTCTGTTTCAGCATCTAGAGGGGGCAGTGACTCAGAGGAGGAGGAAAGTAACATTTTACTAAATTCGGAGGAGGAAGCAGAAGAAGTAAATGAAGCTTCTTCTCCTTCTTCTAGGTACAAGTTATCCCTCGAGGAGGTAGATGATTTACTAAAAACAATTCATACTACCCTTAACATCACAGAGGATAAGGCTCAGCTATCCCTACACGATAAGATGTTCCAGGGCCTCGGGGAGGAAAAACACAGGGTTTTTCCTGTACATAAATTCCTATCAGAGACCATTAAGAGGGAGTGGAAGGATCCAGAGAGAGCCCCCTTTTTTTCTAAATCCCTCAAGCGAAGGTTTCCGTTTGATGAGGATAGCTCGCATATTTGGAATAAAAAGCCAAGACTAGACGCAGCTTTTTCCCAGGTATCTAGGAATACAGACCTGGCCTTTGAGGACATGGGTATCCTTAAAGATACCATGGACAAAAAGGCAGACTCCCTATTAAGGAAGGCATGGGATTCTTCTTTAGCAAATTTGAAGCCTGCCATGGCCTCAACGGTGGTAGCCAGAAATCTGGAACACTGGCTGGAGCAGCTGAAAGTCCACATTGAGGCAGGGACGCCTCGTAAGGATCTGCTTGATACGCTCCCGGTGTTATCAAAAGCGGTAGGGTATATAGCAGATGCCTCAGCGGAGTCAATCAGGATGTCAGCCAGATCCACAGCTCTGATAAACTCAGCTCGCAGGGCGTTATGGGTCAAGACATGGACAGGAGATACTGCTTCAAAGACAAAATTATGCGGTTTACCCTTTGAAGGTGATCTAGTGTTTGGCCCGGGGCTGGAAGCTATTCTTGACAGAACAGCTGACAAAAAGAAGGCTTTCCCTATAAAGAAGAAGGTACTTCCGCAAGGCAACAAAAATTTTCGTGCTTTTCGGAAAACCCCAGATACCAAGGAGGCAGGCTACAAAAGGCCTTGGAAGTCTCAAAGAGGGAGGGGTAAGTCAGGAGTACTTTTTCGCCCCCCAACCACAACCCCAAAAACCCAGTGACGGTCACCCAACTGTGGGAGCAAGGTTACAGACCTTCTTTTTACAGTGGAGGACTATAACAAGCAGCCAGTTTATCCTCAAGACCATCTTGGAGGGTTACAGGCTGGAATTTTCTCAACCTCCTCCTGTGCGTTTTTACATAACCCAGGCTCCCCGAGACTCAGAAAAGTCACTAGCAATGACAGCTATCCTGAAGGACTTGATGCTACAAAAGGTGATCGTGAAAGTGCCCCCCGGGGAATTAGAACAGGGGTGCTATTCACACATATTTCTTGTGAAGAAACCGTCGGGAAAATTCAGGCTCATCCTGAACCTGAAGATTCTAAACAAGACTATCAGGTACAAGAAGTTCAGGATGGACACAATATTCTCAGTGAAGAATCTCCTGACCCCGGGATGTTTTATGGCTTCCATAGACCTGAGAGATGCATACTTACATGTACCAGTAGCATCAACATCTCAGAAGCACCTAAGGTTTGCGATAAGACTAGGGGAGTCTACCCTTCATTTCCAGTTCAGAGCTCTCCCCTTCGGGCTGTCATCCTCTCCGAGGATTTTTACAAAAATCCTGGCGGAGGCTTTGGCCCCACTCAGAGTAGAGGGGGTATCAGTCCTGCCCTATCTAGACGATCTACTAATTTTTGCCAAAACAAGGGACCTGTTAGTGAGAGATCTGGAAAAGACAATGAGACACCTGGTGGGTCTAGGATGGATAATCAACGAGGAGAAATCAAACTTGATTCCATCTCAGACCATACTATTCTTGGGCTACACGATAGATTCCATCCAGGAGAAAATTTTTCTCCCCGAAGGGAAGAGGGAGAAGCTTCAGGGGGCAGTGAAGAAGACACAGACAAATATGCCAATCTCCATAAGAGCAGCTATGTCGGTCTTGGGGCTACTCACTGCGACTATTCCAGCGGTGCAGTGGGCACGTCTGCATGCAAGGGAGCTCCAACAGACAATTTTAACGAGTTGGTCTTATGGAGAGTCCCTAGAAAAATTAATAAACATACCTGCGCGGGTTCAGAGGAAGCTTTGGTGGTGGAGAAATCACTCAAACCTGAACAGGGGTCTGCTCTGGAGTTTTCCTTTGCAGAAAAGATTAACAACAGACGCAAGTTCCTGGGGTTGGGGCGCCCACCTGGACGAGCAGATGGCTCAGGGGAGTTGGACAGACTGGGAAGCCAGAAAGTCCTCCAATTGGAGAGAGCTGAGGGCTATTCTCTTGGGTCTATGGGCCTTCGAAAGAACAGTCCGGGGCCATCATGTTCAGGTCCTTTCGGACAATGCCACAGCGGTGGCTTATATATCAAGGCAGGGAGGAACAAGGAGCAGGGCTCTGCTATCCTTGGCACTCCAGATTCTAGCCTGGGCAGAAAACAGGCTAAACTCCATAACAGCGATTCATCTGAAGGGAGATTTAAACCTTCTAGCAGACTTTCTGAGCAGAGAAAGAATACTGGAAGCGGAATGGAGTCTGAATGTAGAGACTTTCCAACAACTAACAGAAAGATGGGGAGTGCCCCAAATAGATCTTTTCGCATCCCAAAAGAATGCAAAAGTAGAGGCCTTTTTCTCACTGAACAGGCAGGATCAGGCAGAGGGATTGGATGCATTAGCGCAGCCATGGAAATTCCAGTTGTGCTACGCCTTTCCCCCTTTTCAGATGATCCCCTTGGTCTTAAGAAAGCTACAGAAAGAAAACACGACTATGATTCTGGTGGCTCCTTTCTGGCCCAAACGGGCTTGGTTCGCAACAATACAGGGGATGGCGGTGGAGCCTTATTGGGAGCTTCCGCTTCGGAGGGACCTCCTAACGCAGGGCCCCCTTCATCACCCAAATACCCAGCATCTCAGGTTGACAGGTTGGTTACTGAGGAGCAGATGTTAAAAAATAAGGGCCTTTCAGATAAGCTGGTCTCTACCCTGCTGAATAGTCGTAAGGAGGTTACCAGGGCCATCTACTTCAAAACGTGGAAGCGATTTAATAGCTGGTGTGCGACTAGGAAACTTTCGCCACAGGAAATTGCTCCAGTGCTAGAGTTCCTCCATGAGGGAATGGAGATGGGGTTGGCAGCTAGCACCCTAAAAGTGCAGGTAGCTGCATTATCGGTTTTCCTTGAGAGACAATTATCAAGGGAGCCGCTTATTATTAGGTTTTTCAAGGCATTGGCCAGAGCTAGGCCAGTACCTTTTAAGTTTTTTCCTAGATGGGACCTGTCTGTGGTTCTGCGGGGTCTAATCAAAGGGCCTTTTGAACCTCCAGAGGAAGCATCAATCAGGCTATGGTCATTAAAGATAGTCCTGTTAGTAGCAGTAACTTCAGCTAGGAGAGTAAGCGAGTTACAAGCTCTTTCCATAAGAGAACCCTTTTGTTATATTTTTCCAGACCGGGTAGTGCTAAAAACTGACCCGGGTTTCTTGCCAAAAGTGGCATCAGCATTTCATAGGGAACAAGAGATAATTCTCCCTACCTTTTTGTCCTAACCCGTCCAGTGATAAGGAGAGGTCTTTCCATTCCCTGGACGTGAGAAGGTGTTTATTACACTATATAGAGATAACGAAAGATTTTAGAAGATCAGATTCGCTCTTTGTTCTCTTCTCTGGTCCACGGAAGGGGTATAGAGCATCCAAAAGCACCATAGGTAGATGGCTCAGAATGGCCATCAGCGAAGCTTATAAAGCTTCAGGAGCAGAGCCCCCTAAGGGGGTAGTAGCCCATTCAACAAGGGCAGTAGCAACGTCCTGGGCAAAGAGGGCAGGGGCTTCCCCGGGTCGGATATGTAAAGCGGCCACGTGGACAAGTTTCTTCACCTTCACCCGCCACTACAGATTGGACTTGTTATCAGCAGCGGAACAGTCGTTTGGCAGGAAGGTCCTGCAGGCGGTGGTCCCACCCTAGAGTAAGTACTCTTTTATCATCTCCAGGTGCTGTCCTGAAAGACGAGGGGAGAAAACCCTAGTTAGACTTACCGGTAACGGTATTTCTACGAGTCTTTCAGGACAGCGCCGATGACCCACCCTAAGTTTTGAGGTTGTAAGATGTGTTATTGCTGTGTTCTGCTTATCTAATTTCAGCATGGCTGGAGGTACTCTATGAACAACTGAGGCCATGGTGGAAGTGTCCGGTCTTTAAAGAAACTGACTGCAGTGTTTCCTGGGAAAGTGGGTGGAGCTGCGCTCTCTCCAGGTGCTGTCCTGAAAGACTCGTAGAAATACCGTTACCGGTAAGTCTAACTAGGGTTTTTTAGCAGCTGCTCTCTTGATCCGATGCTTGGATCTGGCAGAAATCTTCCTCAATGTGCCTTTTTATCTGCACTAAACCCGTCGGCCACAAATCTCTTAATAGTTCGATGATCATGCTTTAAGTTTTCGTGAAATATTTTTATGTTTTCATACCTCGTCCAAGGCATTGAACTATTTCACTTTTTTTTTTTTTTTTTTTTTTTCGGCAGCAGAGATCCTTTTTCTTCCCCCATATTGCTTGAAAATGGTGCTCTGCTTAATAATGTGGAACACCCTCCTTTTTTAGTGGGTGTTGTTTTTTTTTTTTTTTTTTTTTAATTGGGCTCACCTGGCAATCTAGTTTATCACAGGTGTCCGAGATTTGTTTTCAGTGATCAAAAGAGCCCTGAGACACAATGCCACCCATGAGTTAAACTGAAAAACAAAATATTTAATCTTTGACACTGAAATAAAATTTGCATAATAGTTTTGGAACAGGGTATATAGAAGAGCCCCCTGCAAATGGGCTGTCCCCAAAAGATGCCTAGATTTATGGGGGTGGGTGCCTTTTTCAATTATATTAGTAGGTAATAAAGGTTAGCTGGCTAAACTGCGACATTCTCACTTCAGAAACAGACTAACGAGAGGGCACTAAAGATAACGGGTCATAATTTTGGGTAAGATGAGGGAGAAAATAAATCCTTGTAATGTGGACAGGTCTACAGATGGTTAAGCAAAAATAATATACCTACCAGCATTCTACACAAACCTAAGCAAAGCGGGTGGCAATGTTTCAGTTTTGGGTGGAGTTGTAGCAGTAAGACATACCTGTGGAGGGACATGAAAATGAAATCAAAAATCTAAGGGGGTCTGAATACTTTCCATCCCCACTGTATACACATGGCAACTGTTTTACAGTATTCATCATCATAAACCTTGTAGGGAGACAACAGTAGCTCTAAAGTCAGTGTTCGGGGTCCCCGCGTAGGGATCGGGGGCAGAACAATCGTGCAGCTCAGCAAGGCCCTGGGCCACTGGACTTTTCTTGTTCTGTTTTTGTATCGAATTTCCAGGGGCCCCCCTGCAAGGACGAAGTCCAAGCACTGATGTGGCTATTAGACGCCTTTCCATCCCTGATGCGCTCAATCTGTAAATACTGTAAAGGCTGGTGTGCGGTCTCAACAAATAATTCTTTCACCTTGAATATAACTGCAGAAATTCTGTATGTAATGCCCAGACAGTGGACAAGAAAGCTTTTTCGCAGTCAGAAAACGTAATCTCTACTGATGACAATGTTTTACTGGCGTAGGCAATAATCTTACTGACATTCTCTTGTTTTGGTGAAGAACGGAACTCTTACTCCCCTGCATGTACCCTGTTTTAAGAAAAAGGTTTTACCTCCTTCTGGAGACGCAAGGCAGGGAGCTTGGGCGAGTCCTTCCTACACGGCGTCTGCTTGTTTTTTGCCCCAGGACCATTCAGTGTCTTCAGCAGATGAAGTAACTGCTTGCTAATCTTGGCGGCATTGTTGAACTTGCGCAAATGGTTAATAATTCCTAGATTGGCACTGATATGCAGCGCTTAGGGGTGGCACTGATGGGCAATGATAGGTGGAACTGTTTGGCACTGAAAATAATGCACCACTAATTGCTGGCAGCCTGGCATTATAAAATAAAATCGACAATGTGATGACCTGAGTATACAAGAGCCCATCTTGATGCACCCTGCACTTGGCCTCAGTAAGCCTAGTCAGAATGCAGCAGTGGACATCTTGTTACACCCAGCCCATATAGTTCTCTAACTATATGGGCTGGGTGTAACAAGATGTCCGCAGCTGCTCTGTGACTGCAGGCCACTGAGGCCGAGTTCAGGGTGTACCAAGATGGGCGTTTGCTGTGTACAGCCTCTGACCAAGACTTGGGCCGTTAATGATTCTGACGGTCCGGTCATCAATGCTGATGGATGCACAGGACTGCGACCCACAGCCCTGCCCACAGGCTTACCTTCCTCCTCTGCAAGGACTCTCGCTGTGCCAGAACCTGCGCTCCACCTACTCCCACCCACTCTGCCACCCCACTGACTTCCGGGATGCAAGGTATTGGGTGAAGCATCGGGAGCATTTGCCCGAGTACAAGTACTTGGGCGAATACTCGGTATCGATTACTAGTATTGGTACAACCCTAGTGATATTTAAAAGGCATCTAGCAATTGAGTTACGGTCCTCAGAGTAGCCGATGTTATCGGTCATCCAATGTCGCTGAGGAATGGAGAAACTGATCATTTCCATTTTGGAGAGGTGGCAAACAAGGCCATGGCTTACAAACCTATGCTCTTGCTTTTAAATGCCATTTTGTTGGTGGGGTAAAAAAAAAAAGTCGCTCCCAGGGACAGAGCACGGTCCAAAGGGGAGACAAGCCGCCATATTAATGGTTTGCCAAAGTCAAACAAATGCTTCCAGAGAATTTGACGTCAATTCTGGTTAAACAGTCGAACCAATACTATATAAAATTCACCTTCATACAACAATTTAAATTTAATGTTCAAACATCAAAAAATGCAAAATAAGCAAAAACAAAAAATAGGAAAAATAATAAATAAAAAAAATTACAAATTTTAAATAAAAAAATTAAAATAAAAATAAATGGGGAAAAAAAAAAGATTCCATAATGTTAGAACAAAATAGTGTCATCTTAGAAATTTGACAGGAAACCATTCAGATCCAATTCAATAGACGATGAATCCACTGGGTCTTGTTGCGAGAAATGGCTTGCTTGAGATTACCTCCTTTCCAATGTCGCTCAATTCTGTCTATGCCACAGAAGGTAAGACCACTGTTGTCCCTTCTGTGGACTAGTCTGAAATGATTGGATAGACTATATGGTGTTTGAAAGTGAAGTAGGGATAATTACTGCGCTACATCCAAAAGCGGTTCAGATGTCTAGCAGCTGCATAAAAAATGTGACCAACATATGGAATCGGAAAGGTAAATGAAAGGGGGTGGTGGAGAAAAATAATGCAACAAATCAGATATACAAAGTGTCCAATAAATGTACATAAACTCAGTGAATGAGTGACCAAACACCAGGCGGCCCTGAAAAATGTGAAAAAAACAAAAAAACAGGTGTGTGGGTTATAGTCCAATCAAGGCTGATCTTCTAGTGAAGAGTGTTGAAGACCAGAACACTGTTGGATATGGTGGACATCAAAAATATTGCATCATCAATAATAGAGAAGTGCGTGTGTCCTTACCGGAACAGGTGGACTCCTATGTTGGCGACATGGAGTCATACAGTCATGGTGCCACAAATGGCCAAAGTGTGGAGCTCAGCAGGGTCCAGGACTTCCAGGGTGGGATCCAGAAAAGAGATGGGGAAAACCTCCAAATGGACCTCCAATCCTTGGTACGTCGAACTGGATCTTGATGGTAGGATCAACAGGACTCTGGAGCCACTCTCAGCAAAGCATTATTTTTGTTTCGGCCAAAGCCTTCCTCAGCATACAAAGTTGCAATCAAATCAAGCTTGTATAGAAAACTTTACACTCTATCAAGTAGGGGCAGTGCATCCTAATTTAAAGCATGCAAGGTTAGTAGCTCTTCCTTTTCTTCTTCCCTTTTTTTTTTTTTTTCCCAGTTTAGCAATTCTGCTTGAAATTTACAGCTTATTCAGTAAATAAAACCCAAAACCTTTTTAAAATTTCTATTACGAACGAAACAAGGACTGTATATAAGAATATTGGGAGGCCGTGGTTTTGTAATGCTTCCTTACTGGAAGATGCTGCTGGAGAAGAAACACTTTGCAGTCATTCAGAAGTAACGGAAAGCATTTCTGGAAGGAGAACTCTGGAGAACTCCTCCCACTTTCCGATCCTCATTTCATAAAGCATTCCTAATGTCTTTAGGGCACCTCAGACATGCCAGGATGGGTTTTGTCATCCTTGTAGCATTTGGAAAAGAATATTTCTTCTCAATATCTGCTAATTGCAGCTTTACTCTCAGCAGAAATCGCACTGTGGAGATGTTTCTGGAAGTTGGTGTCACTTTTTGTTACTGAGAGGAGGGGGGAAAAAAAAACAATTTACTGAGCAGACTATAGAGGGACATTATGCTGTGATGATGGAGAAAATTTATTAGGAATCATTTAAGGGTCATAAAGATAACATAACTTGTCAAATTCGTCCTCTTGTGAACACACAGCCTGTGTGGGTGTTTTTCTTCCTTTTTTTTTTTTTTTTTTTTTGTTTTTCCCAGTCTTTTTATGTCTAACTAGAACCCTCAGATCTTTCCATCCTGGATTACCCCAGAGGTTCTCCAGATTCTGAACATTGTACAACTCAAGCAATCACCCCAATAACCACCACATGGTAACAATCCGACCATACGCAATAAGGGTAAAACGGGAAACCAAAGTGTGGATGGAAGGCTTGTGGACCTTGTAATTGGGTTAAAACTGATTTACATTTAGACAGGTGCAGTTTATTTCCATCAAAATTTTAAATTTTAAACAAATCCGTAATGATGAAAACAAAATTTAGTAAAATTCTAATAGTCTTTTTGAAGGAAACTGGCAATGGTTAGCAATATGTTTGTTTTGAATTGGTGATTTGAAATTCAAATTTCAGAACACGGCTATATTCTAATCGAAAATAAAAAAATAGAGTGAAACGGGAGAATAAAATGGACTATAAACTTCTGAAATTCAAATTTCGACTAGAACCAGCTATTCAAAATTTGGATCAATTGGATATTTTCGATTCTTAATACTTCAAATGCCAACATTTAAAACTTTAACCAACCACCTGCTCAGTCTTTGTGGATTTGAGCAGCAAGAAACTATCTGCCTCACCGGGTACCCTCGTGCTGGACCCGCCTCCAGGGACCCTCGTGCTGGACCCGCCTCCAGGGACCCTCGTGCTGGACCCGCCTCCAGGGACCCTCGTGCTGGACCCGCCTCCAGGTACCCTCGTGCTGGACCCGCCTCCAGGTACCCTCATAACCCTGTCCACCCATAGGTGCGAGTGCCGTGATAAAATTTAGAGCTGTGACATTGTCAAAAGGAGGGAATATGACGGCTTGTTCTAAACTGGTGTACAAGACTAGATGTTGGATCCTAGACAGGAACTCCATCTCCCACTGATTGCTTCATTTACAATCAAATTTCGGCTTACAAATTTTATTTATATTTTTTTATTGTATTACTAGACCATTGCAGTGTTTTTCTGGAAAATAACAATTTTCTGTGACTTCTTACCAGTTACCTAGGTGTGAGGGGAAGGAGAGGACTAGGACCCGGATAAGATAAACCAAGAGTCAGAAATTCTACCAAAATTCCCCCCCCCCCGTTTCCATAAAAACACGGAGGAAAGGCTATTGGCAGTTGTAGAGGGGTGACCCATCCTGTGGGGACACTTCATTAGCCCCTTGTCCCCAACATTTTTTCCTGGTCATTTTCCACAATATTTCCATTGTATTGAAGTTTGTATTAAACTTTTGTGCTCCATCTGAACCTTTCAATCATCTTTAGGATTGTCTTTTGATGGTTAAGAAGCTCTACTTGTCAAAAAAAAAAAAAAATTTCTGTAGATCAGCGTTTCTCAACTGGGGTGCCGTGTGTGTGTGGTGTGTTTTTTTTTTTTTTTTTTTTTTTTTTTTTTTTTTAATTTGGGGTGGTGTGAATATGGGATGCAGTCTGTCATATTTTTTGCACTGTGTAATGGATTGCCATAGTGACAGGGGCACCATAACCAATGGTTCTCTATGGCCATAGTTGTTATGGTGCTGACAACTTGCCCACATGCAATGCATGGCAGTGATCCCTAGCAGGCTGCATGCAGGGCCACCCCAACATCTGTTCAGAACTGTGCCACCTCCCCCCCTTTCTCTGGATCAGTAAGGCAAGGGTTCTAATGGAAAAAGGGGACCTCTGATGTGATGAGGAACCTGGCGTGATGGGACTCTAAAGGCCATGAGAGCTCTTTGAAGTAGAAAGGTGGGCTTTGATGGGAAGGGGACCTCAGAAATTTTGATAGGACTTTATGAAGGGGGTCCTCTTATGTGATGAGGGGTCGGGCTTCTGATATGAGGAAGGGGAACCTGGTATGGTGATGCAGTCTCACAAGTGTGGTGTGTGTGGGGTTTTTTTTTTTTTTTGTGTGGGGTGGGGGTTTTGCTGAGATGCAGCGTAAGTGTACCTGTCTATGCTGGGAGTGCACCGCACAATGTGCTCCCATCAGACCGGGCTCTCGCCAAGATTCCTGGGTCTTGTACGAACATTCAGAACCTGAGACTGGATATGGTTTTTGTTAAATCCTGTAAGTAAATTGAACATGTATGGCCAGCCTTGGAACATGAAAAGCTTGCTCAGGCCTGAGGACCTGAACTGGGCACCTAGGTGCCAACATGTTTCGATTTGGGCTTGTGGACAACTGTCACCTCACCATCAATGTCAGCTGCAGGATTTAGGGGCCCAGGCCCTTTTTATATGGAAGGCTCCACACTGGGTGGAGGTGTAGGATGTAGAGGTGCTGCTCAGTGCTTTTTATTATTCATCCACTCTCCATAGGAATTTTCTCCATCGGGGGTCATCTCCTTTGAACCTCACTGCTGGGAGCTGCACTGCACCCCTTTAAAACATACGGAGTCCATCGCCGCATCCTTGTGTTGCTTATCATTGATGGTGTCAGCTAGATCATCCCCCCCCTCCCCTCTGACGTCTCCTTTGGTGGCTTTGCTTGGCTTGCATTTGGTGACTTCTCCTCCCAGTCCTTCTGGAGTGGCTGGTGTGATATCTGTACTCTTTAATACATCTTCCTGATGAAGTCTATAGTGAAACGCTCTTAACTACCATATCCATCCTATCGCTGCATTCTATGTTTGCTAAAGGTGATTTTACGTAACCAAGAGATGGCCCCTGCCCCCATCTATAACTGGCCTTCACAGCAAAGAGCACCTGGAAGGGCAAATGCATGAAAAACTGAGAATTTCCAGCTCAACGAGCCAACCAGTCTACTTACCAACAGTCTGCAAATGTGTGCTAACTAAACCCCTGTTTTTTAACGCAGACTGGTTGGTGAGTTGAGCTGGGAATTTTCTCTGGTTTGGTCTTTCATGCGTTCGTCATTCCATGTGATCTTTGCAATGAAAGACCGTTTATAGATGGGGGCGGGGGCCATTTCTTGGTTACTGGTGTAAATATTGGTCGGGACACACTGGCCACCTTTTGCTGCCATTGTGCTATGTGCTGGGTGTCCAGTGTGCCTTTTTTGAGGGGGTTCAGGTTCCCTCCAGGCCCACCTGCCCTTTAATCTATCCATTTAGAATGCATGTGCTCCCACTGTGGAGATTCTCATACATTTACAAGGGTTAGGATTGCAAGTAATACAGGGTGCCGTGAAGGAAGGGGCCTTGCAGCTTGCGTATGTGTTTGCAAATTTGTTCTAACTAAACCTCCCTAAATTTTTTTTGTTTTGTTTTTTGTTTTTTTTAAGCAAACGCATATGCTTACACTAACTTGCTGGATTGTTTAAGTGTGCCCTATATTTTGTTAAATCGAAAAGATTGTACTGTACAGATTGTATAGTATAAGTTTTTAACCCCTTTCGCACCTGTTCATCCCCTTTATGGAGCAGAGACTTTTTACATTTATGCTATGGGCCGGGTTTTATTTGGCAATCACTTTGATTTTAAGGAGAATCTATGTATGACCTTGTTACTTTAGTGATGACACAAGGCTTTCTTTTCATGTTATCTTGTAAAAAATGTATTTTGCAATCCATGGACAATAAAATTTAACAAAACTAAACAAAATGCACTTTTTATTTATTTATTTTTGACCAGTGCTAGTTTGCAATGCTTTGTACCAAAATCCTATTTTTAGTGTCCTTTCAAAAAGTAAAAAATTACAGGACAACAAGATGTGCACTTTATCTACAGTAACACCATTTGTTACATTTTATTTACAAATTGTGTTTGTTTTTTTTTGTTTTTTTTTTTTTTTAATTCTATCATTTTTTTTTTTTTTTTTTGGGGGGGGGGGGGGGGTGGGGGGGTTGGTTGATGGCCCAGCAGACAAGTTGGCTGACTGCAGATGGTGACATAACTGATTTAGCCCAAAGATTCCAGCTCACAGGGTGGTTTGAGTGATCCCAGAAGTGTGTGGTAATTATTAGGCAGCTCCACACCCTTTAGCTTGCACCAGATTGTATGTAAGGCACATTGTATCTGCTGAGTGTGACCAGACAGCTGGGTTTGGGTGAAGTCTCCCTCCAGTGGTGGTCAGTGGTATTTCAGGTTGTCATTTACTTTAACCTGTTCTCATTCCTCCCAGCAAGCAAGGTCCTCTTCCCGTTTGGGGCTCATTTACACTAGTGTTCCTGTCTGATCTGCATTCAGATCATTCTTCAGAGGGCATTTGATGGGCAGTAAGGTGGTTCCCCCCCCCCCCCCCACCTCGCAGCCTGTTTAAATGCCAGACTATTGCATCACAGGTGTGTACAGTTGCAGAACTACTCCATGAATGGGTCATGCTCGGGCGGTAGTGCCCACTGAGCACAACAGGGGGTGCAGTTTGTGCTACAGCTGTATCATGTGTGCAGCCACTGCCTTGTCAGTTACAGGGGAGTAAAAATGCAGTTCAACCATGGGATTTTATGCCCCCCCAACCTCTAGATCAGGGATATGCAATTAGCGGACCTCCAGCTGTTGCGGAACTACAAGTCCCATGAGGCATAGCAAGACTCTGACAGCCACAAGCATGACACCCAGAGGAAGAGGCATGATGGGACTTGTAGTTTTGCAACAGCTGGCGGTCCGCTAATTGCATATACCTGCTCTAGTGTAAATGGGCCCTTAATTACTCACTATGAATGTCTCCGTCTCCATCTAATAATTTATATAATGGTCCACTGCACCGCTGGGGAACTCTAATAAAAAATATATAGTGTGTAATAATATATTAATGTTTGTCTTTTTTGTCTTTATGGTTTGAAGTATTTGTCTATTTGAGTAAAAATAAAAGCTGAAAAAAAAAAAAGTATTGTTTGGTTATTTCATGATTTTCATCGTGGGCTCATCCGGGCTACCATCCATTTGGTCTTTGCTTAACTTCCCCCCCGCCATATAAACTAGATTATGTTTTTTAAAATGGAAATGAAAGGTGTAACATTTGTGTATAAAGGGGGGGGGGGTGTGACATTATATTTTTGCACAATACAAAGTAGCAGTGCTATAAAAAAAAAGTAGATTTAGGAATAAAATAGTCAAACAGTGATTGTGTGAACTAATAAAACACAAACCACATATGTGATGGCAATAAATAAACAATCCATGAATGACACATAAAGGTGGATTCTTGTGATTGGACACCTCTTGGTGACAGCGCACCTCCCCCACATAAATTGCGTGCCTACCAGAAGGCAAGGTTTTAGGAGGCTGCGGCTAAATATCCAACCAGGGCATTCATCCAAAAGGAAGATGGTTGACCACAGATAGTAATGGGAAGGGGCTTGGACTAGGCACCAAATAGCCTGGGAGACTCCAGCATCAACCACCAAGGGAAGAGCTCAGGTGTTACCCCAAAAAAAATATAAAGCAATGCTCCATAAATACAGTAGTATAAAAGTCTAGCAATCAAACGCTGGATCATAAAATACTAAAAACAGCGCTAAAATAAAAGCCATCGAAAAAAAGTGTCACAGCAAGTGGCCAAAACACAAATGTGAGTCTCTGTGTAGAAGGTTGAAGACAGTTCAAGGCTTTTATAGGTGTAGAATCACTGATGTCCAAGCGTGCGCCTTTCACCAGAAAGAAAACGTGTTCCACCACGTGATGCACATTCCCCCAGGGGGTCAAACTCACCAGAAGCCACTAATAAAAGAGCACTGAGTGAGGTATTCAGCATCCACTTCAATACTAAGTCCTCATCGTCAGCAGGATCCACTGGTAAAGGGGCTCCATATATACCAAGCAATGAAACCGAAGCCACGTGTTCCTCTGAGGGAATAAAGATGCAACTGATGATGATTCCCTTGGGGGAACCTCGTTCCTTGTATCTGGTGGAAACTTCCTGTCAGTTGCATCTTTATTACGCTGCTTATTGAAAAGATCAATCCCCCCCCCCTTTAAATACAAGTTATGCTTACTAAAAGAATGTGAATAAGCCAGCATGTCACAGTATTGGCATCAAGCTCACCGCTGATCGGGGCTCCAAACGAACCGCCCACTGTGATGAGTCCTGGGATGACTCTGTGTGGAGCTAGTAAGTCGCGTGGTCATGTCCTGACGCGTTTCGTAATGCCGTCTTCAGAGGGATACTTTTTGCAAGGCACTGTATAATTATTCTCTAATAAACAAATGGCCCCCTGCCCCCACCTATAACTGGCCTTCACAGCAAGGAGCACATGGGAGGGCGAACGCATGAAAGACAAAAACAGAACATTCTGTAGCTCAGCTCACCAACCAGCCTGCCAACGGACCAAATTAACCCGTCCAGCAGTCTGCGTTAAAAACAAGAGTTTAGTTTGCACGCATTTGCAAATGCATGCATAAGCTGCAAGGCCTCTTCACGGCACCCTGTGCATTGCTTGCAGTCCTAACGCTACTGAATTTATAAGCGTCTCCACAGTGGAAGCACATGTATTATATGGATAGATGAGGGGGCCCAATCCCCCTTAAAGGAACAGGAGCTCACTGGACACCCAGCAAGAGCACAATGGCAGCGAAGGTGTCCAGTGTGTCCCTGGACCATATTTTACACCAGTATCAAACAAATGGCCCCCGTGCCCCCCACCTATAACTGGCCTTCACAGCAAGGAGCACATGAAAGACAAACACAGAACATTCAAACATCCCAACAAAAGGATCTTTGAGTTTATTTTGTGGAACTACAGGTAGCGGACACATTTTAGCAGAGGAGTCCACCTGGCATTTGACAGCCTGGGGAAGACTGTACACCCGCTGTGCCCATTATGAGGGGTTCTCACCATCCCTGTGCTGAGTTCCAGGGTCTGTACACCCGCTGTGCCCATTATGAGGGGTTCTCACCATCCCTGTGCTGAGTTCCCGGGTCTGTACACCCGCTGTGTCCATTATGAGGGGTTCCCACCATACCTGTGCTGAGTTCCCGGGTCTGTACACCCGCTGTGCCCATTATGAGGGGATCCCACCATCCCTGTGCTGAGTTCCCGGGTCTGTACACACGCTGTGCCCATTATGAGGGGATCCCACCATCCCTGTGCTGAGTTCCCGGGTCTGTACACCCGCTGTGCCCATTATGAGGGGTTCCCCCCATCCCTGTGCTGAGTTCTCGGGTCTGTACACCCGCTGTGCCCATTATGAGGGGTTCCCACCATCCCTGTGCCGAGTTCCCGGGTCTGTACACCCGCTGTGCCCATTATGAGGAGTTCCCACCATCCCTGTGCTGAGTTCCCGGGTCTGTACACCCGCTGTGCCCATTATGAGGGGTTCCCACCATCCCTGTGCTCAGTTCCCGGGTCTGTACACCCGCTGTGCCCATTATGAGGGGTTCCCACCATCCCTGTGCTGAGTTCCCACTTCTGTACACCCGCTGTGCCCATTATGAGGGGTTCCCACCATCCCTGTGCTGAGTTCCCGGGTCTGTACACCCGCTGTGCCCATTATGAGGGGTTCTCACCATCCCTGTGCTGAGTTCCCGGGTCTGTACACCCGCTGTGCCCATTATGAGGGGTTCCCACCATCCCTGTGCTGAGCTCCCGGGTCTGTACACCCGCTGTGCCCATTATGAGGAGTTCCCACCATCCCTGTGCTGAGTTCCCGGGTCTCTACACCCGCTGTGCCCATTATGAGGGGTTCCCACCATCCCTGTGTCGAGTTCCCACTTCTGTACACCCACTTAGGAGCTTAAATGCACAAAGATGGGCGGGGAAGACCCAAAACTCCCAGGTTTGCAGCAACAGAGCTGGGGCATTATGACTGTGCGATCTCTTGAAGCATCCAAGACCTAGAAGAAGCCAAGGACTGATTAGCCCCTACCTATTACTGTTGATTCACATTGGGTGAACAGACCCTTCATGGACACGGGGGTTTCTAAATAAGATTCATTCATAGATAGAAACCCATGTACAAAGGTATAAGAGACACTGCTGTTTGAGCTGCCTGCCCACTAGCATGCAGAAAGAGGGTGGGTTGTAGTGAGGGGTGAAATCCAAATTGGAATGGTATGGATTCCATTTACTTTATAACTTAGGCAAACATTGTGTCTGTATGTGTGTGGGGGAGGGGAGGGGGTGTTGGCTGATTGCAAAAACTTCTCTTTAGGAAATTAAGGACTTTTGAAGTCACCACAATGTTTGCTAAACAAAAAAACAAACCTTTTTTCCATTTTTTTTTTTCTTTCATTTTTGTTGAATGTAATTCAATCGAGGCTCCTTTAAAAGTCTTGGCACCTCGTGCCATGCTGGAAATTGCTATGCATCAACAGAATTTAACGAGATGGCGGAAAATTCCTCATCCTGCGTCGGTGCGATAAGCCACGAACGCCGTTCAGCTCTTTAATAGATTGCCAAAATAAAGCATTTTGTATGCAAATTATTCATAAAGTGGCGTCGCAAATATCACGCCAAAAAAAAAAATGAAAAAAAAAATAACGCCCACCGGTCCTCTGCAATTAGCAGTTAATTCTGAGTATCTGGAAGTAACAGAATCGTGTGTTTTCACACCAAAAGGAGCGCGGCATCCAAGTCGAATAATTAATTCCTCGCTTTATGTTCTAAAATTCCATTTGTGAAGTTGGCTTGTTTTACTTTCTGAACGTTAAGTGATTTTTACTTCTGACAATTTATTTGGGAGAAGAAGATGCAGACATTTCCCTTTTTTATACTCCATAAGTGAAATGGAGGAACGCAAATGAAATGCTGAATCTGAGGAGTCCATCTGAGGAGTCCATCTGAGGAGTCCATCTAAGGAGAGTCCATCTGAGGAGTCTTTCACACTCCATTCAAAACTAAAAAAAAATATGTTTAGCTTTACATTCACCTGTTATCACCGGGTCTCTGCGCTTCTCTACGCAATGCACACATCTTCAACCTCTCCCTCTCCTCCGGCACCTTTCCTTCCCCCGCTCAAACATCCACTCCTTACCCCCATACTTCAAAAACCCTCACTAGACCTCACCCGTTTGAATAACTTCAGACCCATCTCCCTGCTCCCATTTGCCTCCAAGCTCATCGAACGCCTTGTCCATCACCGAATGAGTCGCTACCTCACTTCTCAACCCCCTACAGTGTCCGGCTTCCGTCCACAACATTCCACCGAAACTGCCCTACTAAAACCCACCAATGACCTACTAACTGCTAACACCAATGGCCATTACTCCATACTCATACTGTTAGACCTCTGCTGCCTTTTTGTAGCGTCACATATGGCGACCCATCACATTTTGGCTACCCGCTGGACTGCGCATGCGCGACAACGCCAACAATGTGGCGTTCTGCGCTTGCGCAGAATTTTGTGGCCACACCCCTGAGTCCACTTTCAAGCCCCACCATCCAAGTGGACATAGAATTAGATTTATAATCATGCCGAGCAAAGCGTGGCGAGCGGCCCTGTGGCAAAGTGCTCTTACAACAGTGTTGGAACGCATATGGCGGCGTCGAGCAATCGCACTCCAGCGGGTAGCAAAATGTGAGGTGACACCTTTGACACAGTTGACCACCTGCTCCTCCTCAGCAAACTCCACTCCCTTGGCCTTCGTGATTCCCCCCCCCCCGGCAGGGGGCGGTACATGGCTTCCTGAACCCATCTCGGCACTCCTCTCAGGAGCCCTTAGTCCTGATGCAAGCAATGGGAGTAGTTATGAATGAATGAATGAATGAATGAATGAATGACTTGTATAGAGCTGCAAATGCGAACTGAATCGCCTCAAGGTACTTGGTCCGTCCTGTTGGTCCAGCTTGTTAGAAGAGGTAGGTCTTGAGTTTTTTCCTGAAGGCCTGATGGTTTTCTTCCATGCGGATGTTGGTCGGAGTTGTGCAAATATCAAAATGCCTTGATGGGCAGGTGTCAGTCTGGAGAAGTGGGCATTCCTAGGCAAGGCTGTATTTGCATAGGGAACGCCCACGTGTGATGCTGAGCCTTCATGATTGACAGTACTGACATCCAATGAATGAAAGGGGAGGACCAGGGACTGTCAGGCTGGGGAGGAAAGGACTAGAATTCATTGGCGCTCAACCTGTGGCCCTCCAGCTGTTGTGGAACAACCTCTGCCTTTGGGAGTCATGCTTATAAATGGGAGCCTTGCAATGCCTCATGGGACTTAAAGCATACCTCCCGAATTTTTGAGATGGGAATGAGGGACACCGCTCAGCAAAAGTATGCAGGCATAGGACACACCCCCCTGCCACACCCCCTTAAAGGAGAATTGTACAAAAAAACAAGATTGGTTGAGGAGTCCAGGAGAGGAGCCGGTACAACCGTGCAAGACTGAAGGGGAGGCCGGAGGTCACCTTTAACATGACAGGTCCACCTAAGTCGAAGTGAAGGCTGAACATTGGCTGTCGCCCCCCCCCCGATCGATAAACACCTGAATTGTCAGGGGCAATCGACCATTTGTTCGGCCCACCGTCGCGGCATTGGAAGCCCTGATTGGGCAAATCCTTCATTGCTTCAGCCAATCAGGGCACAGAACACTGTCAGCGCCATGATTGGAGAAAGTAATGACTGTGCCCACTCATGGCCCATTGCTCGTAGACTCTCCCCACACTATAAAAGGATCCTTCCCAGAGCAGCCATTTGTAGTGTGATATCGGAGTGGAGAGTGATAGAACAGGGCTCTGTTCAGTGCTACTAGAGTGTGCTGTGTGCTATTGTGCTTCTATTGTGAGTGTAGAGTGTCAGTGTAGTGTGAATATAGTGATTAGTGTGTGTGTGTGTGTGTGTGTGTGTGTAGTGCAACCGTTCATTTTTACTTTAGTATTTCAGGACAGGTTTACTTTAGTATATTGAGGTGTTAGTGCACATGTACTGCAGCATATTAAGGTGCGTTAGTGCACGTGTACTGCAGTATATTGGGTTGCGTTACTGCATGTGTACTGCAGCATATTGAGGTGCGTTAGTGCACGTGTACTGCAGTATACTGAGGTGCTTTAGTGCACGTTTACTGCAGTATATTGAGGTGCATTAGTGCACGTGTACTGCAGTATATTGAGGTGTTTGTGCACGTGTACTGCAGTATATTGAGGTGTATTAGTGTATGTGTACTGCAGCATATTAAGGTGTGTTAGTGCACGTGTACTGCAGCATATTGAGGTGCGTTAGTGCATGTGTACTGCAGTATATTGAGGTGTGTTAGTGGACATTTACTGCATTATATTGAGGTGCGTTAGTGCATATTTACTGCAGTATATTAAAGTGTTTTAGTACACATGTACTGTAGTACATTGAGGTGTGTTAGTGCACGTTTACTGCAGTATATTTCAGTGCGTTATTGCATGTTTTCTGCTGTATAATATAGTGTATCCGTGGAGTGTGTCTGTGTAGTGAGTACTCAAGTTAAAGTGCACCAAACACCACTTTCCATTGATTAACATGCATCCACATCCACAGTCCCCCCCCCCCCGTCTCTATTACATTTCGGTGAAAGCCCCCTCCATCATGTCTGGGAGGCCAAGGAGAGGCAGATTTTCCTATGGCACTGTGAGGGGTCCAGCAGCGTATGTGTCCACAGGCAAAGGTGAATGTGGTCAGTCCTCAGGCAAGGCAGAATTCCCTCTGTTTAGTGATGTTGCCCGTGCTATCCAGCCACAGCATGCAGAGGAGGTGGTGGACTGGCTTACTAAACCGTCCTCATCCTCCTCATCTTCCGTCACCAAAGCAGAGACTAGTGCGCAGTCCACTGCAGCTGCCAGAGTGGCTAAACCTGCATCCTTGTCCACAGCTATTCCTGCCATAACCCCAGCTTCAGGAATGGAGGAGTCAGCAGAGTTATTTGAACACAGCATCAGCCAATTGCTCCTTGACAATGCACGGCCATTATTTGATTCAGATGTTGGTTCTGAGTCTGAGGTTGAGGAAGGCAGGAACATGAGTCTACAGAGAGAGGAGAACACTGGTACACAAACTGGCAGTCATAGTCCTCCAGCCACAGCGTATTGCCAAGTTGTCTCCAGTGGTAATGAGGATGGAGGAGATGATGATGAGGTCACTGATATGATTTGGGTGCCAGATGGAGCCATTGGCAAGAGCACCTGAAAGCCACTCAAAAGGGATGCAACTCTGCCCATCTTCACTCCTCACCTTTCAGGTCTAACCCCGCTATACCTCATGACCTCTCAGCAGCCTCCACTGACAGGGATGATGGTATAGCACAGTGTGCCACAGGTCCTTGCAGCACATCTGCCAGTAGCACACCACCAGCCGTAAACCATAGCGGGCAAAGTTCTCGGCCCCAGCTGTTGCAGCCAAAGAAAAATACAGTCACTGACACCCACATGCCCAGTGTCTAAATTCAAGCTTGTCCAAGCTGCTTGCTTTAACTCTTGCCTTTCTGTCTGGTGGATTCTGTCCCCTTCTGTAATTTTGCAGAATGTTCTGCACCAAAATGGCAGGTTCCCAGTCACGATTTTTTTGCACACAAGGCCATTCCAGTTCTGTACCATCATGTGGAAGGCAATGGTTACTGTTGACACGTGGTCCAGCAAGCATGGACACGGATGCTATATTTCATTCACAGCTCACTGGGTAACACTGCTTGCCCTGTCCTGCAACTCAGAAGTATGCAGGACAGGGTTTAATGCTGCAGCTTGTTTTGCTGCCATTTCTCCATACAACTGGTGCTGATGAGAGATTTGTCAGCTCCATCCCTTCCTCCTCCTATTCCATGCCCTCCTCTACTGAATTGTCCTATGAACCACAAGTACCCCCTAAGCATTTAAAGGGCTATTCAATGAGTCTGGTTAAAAGGTGCCATGCAGTGTTCAGCTGGAGTGTCTAGGAGACAGGAACCACAGAGATTCATGTAGCTCCGCAGGGGCAGGCCCATAGGTGGTTCACGCCATGCGAGCTGGAGCCAGGAATGGTAGTGTGCGATAATGGCACTAACCTCCTTACCGCCCTTAGACAGAGAAAGTTGACACGTGCCATGCCTGCCATATGTCTCCAATTTGCTGGTGCTGTGTTTCTTAAATAGGTACCCAGAGTTGAAAGATCTGCTAAAGCAGGCCAGAAGAATCTGTAGCCATTTCAGGTGGTCATGCACAGCCAGTGCTCAGTTGGTTGAAATTCAGTGGGAATTCCACCTGCCCGTAAACTGCCTGATTTGTGACATGCCTACCAGGTGGAACTCAACTTTGGCAATGCCGCAGCAGCTGCATATGCAGCAGAGGGCCGTCAATAAGTACCTGTGTCAATATGGTACAATGACAGGCTCAGGCAGGCTTGGCTTTTTTCCCCACGCCAATGGCTACTCATAAAAGATGCATGTACTGTACTGTCACCATTTGAGGAGGCCACAAGGACGGTGA
Organism: Lithobates clamitans; assembly: GCA_037952925.1. NCBI lineage: Eukaryota > Metazoa > Chordata > Amphibia > Anura > Ranidae > Lithobates > Lithobates clamitans. The sequence goes on from JBBGZY010001826.1 coordinate 111,033, forward strand.
GCTGTGACAATGCACGCATCAGTGACCCAATCCCTCTTGTGTTCCTGCTGGAGCAGACTTTGCATGACAGAGTGGACAGGGCATTTGGGGCAGAGCAGCAGAAGAAAGAGGTGGACTTCCTTTCCTCTCAAGGCCCACTTTAGGCTCACACCATTTTTGTAATGGCACAGAATGCACAAGAGGAGGAGAGGAGGCAGATGATGGCAGTTTTGGAGGCATTGAAGCAGAGGAAGACATATGTCAAACCTTAAGAGGTGGTTTTCCGTCCCCAGAACCCTTGGGAGTAGTACGTGGCTGGGAGGAGGCAGTTCCAGATACTGTAATTCTTAGTGACCCCGAGGACTCTGCTTCTCATGCCTTTGCAAAATTGCGGTGCATGGGTTCAATCATTCTTCAAAGCCTGGGAAAGGACCCGAAAATTTGTGGCATCGAGGAGAAGGATCACTATTGGTTGGCAACCCTCCTTGGCCACTATTACAAGGGGAAAGTCTTGGAACTCATCTCATCCCCACAGCGGGAGCAGAGGGTGAAGTCTCTTGAAGACACCTTTAAAGAGGAGTTTTTGTAATGCCTTTCCCGACTGGTAGGTTACAGTCTGCCGGAGAATGTAGTTTTGAGGCGTCTGTTGGTTAAGAGAGGACTGGTGTAGAAGGGGGCCGCCTCAGTGATGCATTTAAACATTTTTTTTAGTCCTCAGCGCCCAGCTTCCACATCCCATCGCAGCATCTGCATCATATGATGGGAGATTATCTAGGGGCGAAAACAGACATTGAGAACTTTCCAGTCGACGATCCACTGGGTTATGAGAATAGAGCTTGTCCAGTATGCAATTGAGCTGCTGGGCTGCCCTGCACCCAGCGTACTTTCCGAATGGACATTTAGTGTTGCCGGGGTTTTGTGACAGATAAAATAGCGCGCCTGTCCACAGACTCCATTGACCGGCTGACATTTATCAAAATGATTAATTTCTGGATTAGCAGCAGCTATCAAGCCCCTGATGCAGTCGTTGCTGATTTTAAGTGTTTTTGGGATCTAGAATCTGTGCAAGACTGTCTAGGCTGCCTAGCTTTGTGGGTGTTGATTTTATCGTGAAGAAACTTTTTGGTGTAGGTTTCATTGGCACAATTAACAACCAAAGGCCAATTTTTCTGCACCTGTTTGACAGATGCATATTGTTTCAATTTTTGACAGCAAGGCCAATTCTTGCTTTAATCAAGAGCACCTCTATAGGGTTTACGGTGCAAAGGCACCACCGACACCAAAAGACCAATTTTTACGCACCTGTTACTTCTATCCAAAGTCTGCGAAACAGACACCAGAATTTATCCAAAAAAATCTCAGAGTGCCCTAAATTGTGGCCTCATCATGCAAACTGGTTACCCAAGCTGTTTATAAAGAAAGCTTGCAGGGAAAATTTAATTGTTTGGCATTTTTTTTTGTAAATTTAATTTTTGCTGGAGTAGGCTCTATACACTGATGCGCTACATTAAAAGCAGACTAGGGGGACCCCCAGGTACTATATTTAAAGGAATTTTTCATTTTTTATTTCACTTTAAGCATCAGTAAATCACTGCTCATTTAACAATTATGTTTTTTTACAAACCTTTTTTTTCATACATACATGTCCCCCATGGCAGTACCTTGACCCCCATACCATTTGTATGCCCCTTTGACTTGCATCTAACCCTTTAAAATGGGCACTTTTGATTTTTCCAGTTTCGGGTCCCATAGACATCAGTGGGGTTCATTATTCGGCTCCGAAATGTTATAATGTTCGAGAGTACTGGCGCGAACCGAACAGGGGGTCATTCGGCTCATCTCTAATAGTAACCCAGAAGCGATGACTGACATGACATCACTTCCGGGTTACTCGGATGCCGATTGGGCCATTTAAAAAAATCCGAAGCATTTAAAAACACTGATCTTATAGACCCCTCACCCCTCCATAAAGAGTACCTGTCACGTGTCTATTGCTGTCACAAGGTTATTTACATTCCTGATGACAGCAATAAATGTGCTAAAAAAAAATCAAAGCAACAGTGCAAAAAAACCCCCCCAAAAAACATAAAATAAAAATGAATTAATACAGCCCCGGAAGGTTTTACCCCCTTCCTGACCAGAGCACTTTTTACAATTTGGTACTGCGTCACTTTAACTTGTAATTGCGCGGTCATGCAATGCTGTACCCAAATGAAATTTGCGTCCTCTTTTTTCCCACAAATAGAGCTTTCTTTCAGTGCTATTTGATCACCTCTGCGTTTTTTTTATTTTTTGCGCTATACACAAAAAAAGAGGGACAATTTAAAAAAAAAATAACAATATTTTTTTACTTTTTACTATAATAAATATCCCCAAAAATGTTTTTAAAAAAAACAAATTTCTTCATCAGTTTAGGCCAAAATTTTTATACATATTTTTGGTAAAAGAAAAAAAATCACAAGAAGCGTACCGTATATACTCGAGTATAAGTCGTTCCGAGTATAAGTCGAGGCCCTAATTTATCACAAAAAAATGGGAAAAACTTATTGACCCGAGTATAAGACGAGGGTGAGAAATGCACAGATACTGTAAGTGGAAAAGAGGGTCAACAATGCCCATTTGCAGCATCACTGTGCCCATTTGCATGCCTCACTGTGCCCATTTGCAGCCATAGGTCCCCTGAACTTCAAACTCGGTAGTTAAGGGTTCCTAGATGCCCCCCTAGCTGCAGCCAAAATTTGGGGTCTCTGAACCCAAAGGGTCCTGAAATGACATTGCTGCAGATGGACACAGTTGACCGATTTTGGGGCCCCGTATCTCGGGGTCACTTAGTTCCAAGAACCCCAAATTTGGTGTGCAAACCCAGTGGAACTAGCACCATAATATTTCCAAAGCTGGGGTTTCTAGCACCAAGTGGCCTCGAGATACAGGGCCCCAAAAATCAGTTCAGAAAATGTCAAGCACTTTTCTGCAGCAGAGAATGACATTTTCTGAACCGGTTTTGGGGCCCCGTATCTCAGGGCCACTTGGTGCTAGGAACCCCAGCTCTGGATATGTTGTGGTACCAGTTCCACTGGGTTAGCACACCAAATTTGGGGTTCCTAGCACCAAGTGGCCCTGAGATACGGGGCCCCAAATCGGTTCAGAAAATGTCAAGCACTTTTCTGCAGCAGAGAATGACATTTTCCGAACCGATTTTGGGGCCCCGTATATCGGGGCCACTTAGTGCTAAGAACTTCAGCCTTGGATATGTTGTGGAACCAGTTCCACTGGGTTTGCACACCAAATTTGGGGTTCCTAGCACTAAGTGGCCCTGAGATACGGGGCCCCAAAATCAGTTCGGAAAATGAAATTTTTTGCTGCAGAAAAGTGCTTGACTCGAGTTTAAGTCGAGGGGGGCACTTTCAGCACAAAAAAATGTGCTGAAAAATTCGACTTATACTCGAGTATATACGGTATATTGATTGGTTTGAGCAAAAGTTATAGCGTCTAAAAACTATGGGAAAGATTTGTCATTTTTTATTTATTTTTTTTTACTAGTAATGGCAGCGATCTGCAATTTTTAGCGACATTGAGGCGGACAGATCGGACACTTTTGACACATTTTTGGGACCATTGACATTTATACAGCGATCAGTGCTATAAAAATGCACTGATCACTGTGTAAATGACACTGGTAGGGAAAGGGGTTAACACTAGGGGGGCGATCAAGGGGTTAAATGTGTGTTCCCTCAGTGTGTGTTCTAACTGTATGGGGATAGGACTGAGTAGGAGAGGAGACATTTCGCTGTACCTACTTACTAGGAACAAACGACATGTCTCCTCTCTGACAGCACAGGGATTTGTGTGTTTTCACCAGTGTTTCTCAACTCCAGTCCTCCAGGCGCCCCAACAGGTCATGTTTTCAGGCTTTCCATCATTTTGCACAGGTGATTGGATCAGTTTCACTGCCTTAGTAACTACCACAGCCGTCTCATCTGAGGGAAATCCTGAAAACATGATGTGTTGGGGCGCGTTGAGGGCTTAAGTTGAGAAACACTGGTTTACACAAACATCGGGTCCCCTGCCCTACAGCGGGCGTGCACTCTCTGGTGGCTCTTAAAGGAACCCTGTATATATATGGGGTTTCGTGCAGCGGTGCCATTGCGCTGCAGTATATGTAGGTGAGCTGGGTGGGAACTTGTCCTGAAGAGGAAGAGGCACAGCCACATCATCTGTGCCCACCAGTGCCACCCACACGTGCATATCATTGCCCACCAATCAGTGCCCACCAGTGCCACCTATCAATGCCCACAATGCCACCTATCAATGCCCACCAGCGGTGCCAACCAGTACCTCATCAGTGCCACCTAGCAGTGCTGCCTATCAGTGCCCATCGCTGCCACCTATCAATGTCCACCAGTGCAGCCTTATAAGTGCCCATCAGTGCAGCCTCATCAGCGTATTACTCGTGTGCAAAATTTTATAACAAAATAGAAAACTTTTTTTGTTTTTCAAAATTTTCCGTCTTTTTTTTTTTTTTTCTTTTTTTTTTTTAACAAAAATAAAAAACCCAGCAGTAATTAAATACCACCAAAAGAAAGCTCTATTTGTGGGGAAAAAAAATATAAAAATGTCATGGGAACAGTGTAGTATGACCGCGTAATTGTCCTTCAAAGTGTGAGTGCTGAAAATTGGTCTGGGCAGGATGGGGGTTTAAGTGCCCAGTAAGCAAGTGGTTAAAAAAAAAAGCGTAAAGCCCCCCTCCCAATGATCGTGTGTAAAGGCGAATGCGCGTCTCAGTCCCGCACGCACGCACGCAAACATCGATCGCCCAACACCTGTGAGGTATCACCGCGAACGTCAGATCACTGGCAGTAATTCTAGTACCAGATCTCCTCTGTACATCTAAAGTGGTGACCTGCAAAGGCTCTTAAAGCGTCCCCTATGGATAGTAATATGTACATCGTTTGTTGCACAGGCATGCGCAATTTTAAAGCGTGATATGTTGGGTATCTATTTACTCAGCGTAACATCGTCTTTTATATAAAAAAAAATTGGCTATGTATTTTTTTTTTTGCATTAAAAAAGTGTTTTTTTACCCAAAAAATTGCGTTTGAAAACCACGGCGCTAATACAGTGTGACATATATATCGCAACACTCGCCAATTTATTATCTAGGGCCTCTGCTTTAAAAAAAAAAAATAATGTTTAGAAGTTCTAAGCTTTTATTTTGTAGCAAAAAATTCTGATTGTAAACAAACAGTGCTAGAAAAGGCCCGGTCTGGAAGTGGACAGATGTGCCCCCCCCCTCCCCCCCCTCCCGGTGCCGGTGTTTTTCCGGTGCCGGATCGGTATATTTCCCTCTCAGCTGAAGATGTCGCAGAAGAACCAAAAATTCCATTTTCATTTCAAAGTTCTCCCAGCTTTCAGATCCGTCCCGGGTGAGCGGATTTTGGCTGCAGATACAAACGTCGCATTTATCAAAGAAAACCTCTCCGTGTTTTTTAAACCAATCATTTGATTTAATTTTCAAGTTAAATGGGATCTCCGCCGTCTAATGTGCAGCCGTAGATTGGCTTGGCCCCAGTCCTGCATTAACAAGTTGTCATTGAAATTCTGAGTTTGAGGGAAAAAAAAAAAAAAAATATGGCTGAAACACAGAATCGGTCTTGATGCCTCGTTGCGTTAAATACCAGCCGAGCAAACAAACAGGCCGAGACAATACAACATAAACCGGCTATCAATTTCACTAAACGCTTCAGCATTTCTACTCCCCTGCCCGTTACAACTACAGTGCGGAATTAAAGGCGGCTGGCGGAGGGCGATAATGCCGGCGCATTGTTCTCGTACATATGGAGGAGCGATAAGGGCCGTCTGCTCTCAGATGATAATGGGAATTGGGCAGACGGAACGCCGTCAGTTGAAAATTTCTCGGGTTTCTGAAAGAACTTCTATTAAGCCAAGTGACCCCAATTGAATATTAATTAGCTAATTAACAGATTTATTGTTCCTCATAATTTCTAGAGAGGCTGTTTCTGGGTTTTTTTTTTTTTTTTTTTTTAACTTCAAGTGCCAATATTTTTTTTTTTTTTTTCAAGGCCTTTTTGCTTTGTGTATAATTGAATCCATGCATCTGCCAGCAACTTGTTCCATTGCTCTCCCTCCCCCGCTCTTATTTTCTCTATCTCTCTGTATCTCTTCTTCCTTCTGTCTCTACCTTTTTATTCAGTTTTTTTTTTTCTTCAACTACCCCAACCCCCCCCCCAACTTATCCCACCTCTGTTCAACATTTTCTCTGTCTCTCCTCCATCGCGCACTCCTTGTCTTCTCTATGTCCACCTCCTCTTTTCCTTTTCTCTCCACTCTTCTCTTCACCCCCCTCCCCCAAAGCTTTATTATTCTCTCTCTCTCTTTCTCTCTTTCTCTCTCTCGCTCGCTCTCTCTCTCTCCCCCCTCTCCTCTCTCTCTCTCTCTCTCTCTCTCTCTCTCTCTCTCTCTCTCTCTCTCCCCTCTCTTTCTCTCTCTCCCCCCCCTCTCTCTCAGTCTCTGTGTTTCTATCTCTCTTTTTTTCTCCCTCCATGACCTACTCCCTTACTTCTCTCTCCTTTATGACCTCCTTCTAACTTTCCCATTTCTCTCTCTTCGCTCGCACTTTCTTTCCCTATTCTTCTAAACTCTATTTCTTTCTTCCTCACCCCCTTTTCTTTTTTGCGCTCTCTCTCTCTCTCTCTCCTTTATTTTTTCGTACCCCCTCCTCTTCTCTCCTCTCCCCTTCTCTCCTCTCCTCTCCTCTCCTCTTTTTCTCTCTTGCTCTCTCTCTCTCGCTCTCCTCTCTCCCCCCTTTCTCTCCCGCTGTCTCTCACGCTCGCTCTCCTCTCTTTCGCTCTCCTCTCGCTCTCCTCTATCCCTCTCCTGTCTCCTCCCTCCTCTCTTGTTGCGCTCTCTCTCGCGCGCTCTCTCTTCCCCTCTTTCGCGCTCTCTCTTCCCCCCTCTCTCGCGCTCTCTCTCTCTCCCTCCTCTCTTGTGCGCTCTCTCGCGCTCGCTCTCCTCTCTTCCCCTTTCTCTCCTTCCCACCTCTCTTGCGCTTTCTTTTCCTCTCTCGCGTTCTCTTCCCCTTTCTCATGCTCTCTCTCCCTCCTCTCTTGCGCTCTATCTTTTGCGCTCTCTCGCTTTTTCTCCTCTCTCCCTCTCTCCTCTCTCCTCTCTCGCGCTCTCTTTCTTCCTCTCTCTTGCGCTCTCCCTTCCTCTCTCTCGCGCTCCCTCTCTCTCCTCTCTCCCCTCTCCTCTCTCTCTCTCCTCTCTCCCCCCTCCTCTCTCTCTCTCCCCCTCTCTAGCGCTCTCTCTCTAGCACTCTCTCTCTTCCCCCCTCTCTCTCTCTCTCTCTCTCTTCCCCTCTCTCTCGCGCTCTCTCTCTCTTCCCCTCGCTCTCTCTCTCTTCCCCTCTCTCTCCCCCTCTCTCTCGCGCTCTCTCCCTCTCTCTCGCGCTCTCTCTCTCTCCCCCTCTCTCTCTCTTCCCCTCTCTCTTGCGCTCTCTCTCTCTTCCCCTATCTTGTGCTCTTGCGCACTCTCGCTCTCCTCTCTCTCGCTCTCCTCTCTCTCGCTCTCCTCTCTCCCCCCTTTCTCTCCCCCCCTCCTCTCTTCCCCTCTCTCTCTTCCTCTCTCTTGCGCTCTCTCCCGTCTACCTCTTTCTCTCTCTCGCACTCTCTCTCTCTCTCGCGCTCTCTCTCGCACTCTCTCTCTCTTTTTCTCCCCCCCTCCCTCAATTTTCTGCTGGAGGAAGGCTCTGCAGGTCCTCTATCAGTATTCTGTTGGATGCCCACAGGGTGCGATGGAGTCTTTGTATTTTGGATGTTTGTAGTGCAGCCAAATTCTTTGCCATCACGTGGCGGTTTTGTCAGGAAAGCGGTAAAGGAACAAATGCAGCTTTAGCGCCCGCGGCTGCCGCTGTACGGCTGAGGAGCTCAACATAAACTTTATTTACAGAAAATGCGTTTCTGCATTCACGGAACACGGTGCGATCTAACAACTTAATCCTCTCCCGCTACATTTCATAAACAAATCAAAAATCGCAAAGAATTCTCCGTTTATTTAACCTTCAGGAAACTGCACTGCAGAAAACATTTGCAAACTCACTTCTGTGAAAGAATTTAAACTATAAATTCGGGCAAAAAAAATGAGAAATAAATTGGCGCTGATGAGCCTCACGGCAAAAACATTCACAAATATTCTGTTTTTTGTTCAAAAGTCTAAAAAGTTTGAGTGTAGTTTGTGCCCTCTGCCCCTCCCCCCACGCTCGGCGCCCTCCATCAATGCGTCGCAGCGTTTCTTTTCATTCAATAAATTCGGTCAGGGCTGCCTTGAATCACGACTGAAATTTGCGCGCAATGTCATGATTGGCTTCATGTCATAAAAAAAAAAAATTGAAAACATTTTTTATATTTTACATTAGTAAAAGCTGCTCTTGGCTCACTTTGTGTGGCTGAAAAATAGAAAAACAAAATGCTTGATTGAGGTCACGATGACATCCATTAACAGCATCCGTATAATCAAGGTTGTTGAATTCTGAAGATTCTTTTCTGTTTATAAAGAGTTTTCTCTCTATTTCTTTTCATTTTTTTTTTTATTTTAATAAATTTATATTTTCTTTTTCTGGCCTCGGAGCCAAGGCTGCCGTCGATTTAATTACTACTTATATCTGCAGAGGCACTACGCGCTATTCAGAATGTTTTCAATGTCGACACTTGCGGAGATGTATAGCGTTTCAGATTTTGTTGATGAGAAAGGTTTCAGGGATCAGCGTGCATTGTCTATACCTGTTTTATCTGTCACCGTCCTAATTGTTCTGCCTTTGAATACATGGAGGAACGCGAGGGCTGTGTGCGGATCACATTCTTCTTAGAGGCTGTGGGGTTTTTGAGCAGCAAAATAAAGAAAAAAAAAAAATTGTATTTCAGAGTGTAATCATAAAGGAAGCTTTTCTATTTTACTAAATGCTTCATAGTTGTTTTCACCCTGTTGACCTTCTTATAATGTTTTTATATGGTTGGGGAGGAAGCATATTTATTTATTATTTTTGCAATGTACAGAAGGTCATTTGTGAACAGATAGAAAAAGTTGGAAAATGGGGGGAAAAAAAAAAAAAGTACTTTCACTTTGATTTTTAGATGGTTTTTGTTCTTTTTGCCTTTACCCCTTTTACAATACAAACGTTTCTTATTACGCAGCTCACAACTTACATATACACGGCCTCTCTGGTGCTATCGCTTTTCTTTGTAACTTTTCTGTAACTTTCTATTTGCTATGGAACATTCCCCAACTCTCTTAATCTCCTAAATGTATTATTGAAATCACAAAACACTTTATCTTGGTGCTGGGAAAGGATGAGGCTTTAATTCATGGTGAATCCTGAGGGTTTGATATTCGGGATTGAGAGCCAGAGAAATGTCTCTGGTGCAGCTTTTTTTTCCTTTTTTGGAGCTTCCTTCTACTTGTTATAGAACATCCCCCAACCCTATAAATCTCCAAATGCATTCTTGAAATCCAAAATCACTTTTTTGGGGGTCCGGAATCTCAATTCTTGTAGTAAACCCCCTGCCTGTGCTCTCTGTCTGTAGTACATTTGGGCCTTGCCTTGCTAATTAAAATTGTCCTGCTGCATGCCAATGTTGATGAACAGAAGGCCATTTGTGAACAGGTTAAAAAAAAGTTTGAAAGTAAAAAAATGCTTTTACTTTATGACTTTTAGGTGATCTTGCTCTTTTTTTTTTTCCTTTACCTCTTTACTCACAACTTTTTTCTTTTGCCGTCTCACAGCTTACATATCCAAGACTACTGCTGCTACTTTTCTCTGAAGCTTCCTTCAGTTTGCTTTGGCACATTCCCCAACCTTCATAATCTCTAAATGCATTATTAAAATCCAAAATCACTTTATATTGGTGCTGAGTGAATCCTGTAGGTTTGATATTCTGGGTCCCACTCCCAAATCTTAATTCCTACAATAAAATCCCTGCTTGTGCTCTCTGTCTGTAGCACATTTGGCCCTAGCTTTGCTCATTAACATTTTTCTGCTGCATGCCAATGTTTATGAACCGAAAATGCTACTTTTCTTAGGAGCTTCCTTCTACTTGCTAAGGAACATTCCCCAACACACTAAATAAATATGCATTCTTGACATCCAAAATAATTTCTCAGTTCTTGTAGTGACCTGTGCTCTCTGTCTGTTGTACATTTGGGCCTAGCCTTGCTCATTAAAATTGTCCCGCTGCATGCTAATATTGATTAACAGAAGGTTGTTTGTGAACAGGTAGAAAAAGTTGGAAAATACAAAAAAGTGCCTTTACTTTATGACTTTAAGATGATCTTGCTCTTTTTTGCCTCACAACCTTTCCTCTTTTTCCCAACTCACAACTCCCATATCTAAAATGTCTCTGGTTCTATTTTTCTCTTACTTGCTAAGGAATATTCCCCGACCCTATAAATCTCTAAATGCATTCTTGAAATCCAAAATCACTTTTTTTTCGGGGTCCCGAATCTAAATTCTTGTAGTAAAACCCCAACCTGTGCTCTCTCCGTCTGTAGTAGATTTGGGCCTAGCCTTGCTCATTAAATTTGTCCTGATTCATGCCAATATTAATAAACCGAAGGCCTTTTGTAAATGGGTAAATAAAGGTTGGAGTATGCAAAAAAAAAGCCTTTACTTTATGACTTTTTAGATGGTCTTGCTCTTTTTTGCTTTTTTACCTCTTTACTTTTTTCTCTTTCCCTGGCTCACAACTTGCATATCCAAAACTTTTTTCCTCTTGTGCTACTACTTTTCTCTGAAGCCTTCTTCTATTAGTTATGGAACATTCCCCAACCCTCTGAATCTCTAAATGTGTTCCTAAAACCCAAAACCACTTTATTCTGGTGCTGGGAAGGGATGAGGCTTTGGTTCATGGGGAATCCTGTGGGTTCGATATTCGGGGTCCCGAATCTTAATTCTTCTAGTAAATCCCCAGTCTGTGCTTTCTGTCTGTAGTAGATTTTGGCCTAGCCTTGCTCATTAAATTTGTCCTGCTTCATGCCAATGTTGATGAACAGAAGGTCATTTGTGAACAGGTAGAAAAAGTTGGAAAATACAAACAATGCCTATACTTTTAGATGGTCTTCATCTTTTTGCCTTTACCCCTTTTACCTTTTGTCTTTCCCCGGCTCACAACTCACATATCCAAGACAACTCTTGTGGCCAGACGCCTTTCCCCTCTGGAGCCTTGGCAGGTGGTAAGGATGGAGACAACCCATAGGTTTGACAAACTGGCCACGGTTCATGGAAAGGTCTGCCAACCAAACAGCTATGTTGTCCATTCTGATGGTAGGACCTATGTAAGGAACCGCCGTCACCACCTACAGGTACCTGAATCATACTGTACTGCTGCTGCCCGCGTGCCTATGATCACTTCAGGACCCTAAGCACAGCCGTCTGCTGCTGTACCAAATGACACTTCAACCAACGGATGTAACACACAACCACAACAAAAGTATGACAGCAACAGGCAAGAGGTTTCAGACTCCCAAGCCCCACAAGTTGTTACTTGATCTGGAAGAGTGTGCAAACCTAATCCAAAGTTTCAAGACTTTATTACACTCTGACTCTTACTCAGCATCTTTTGTTTTATATTGTAGTTTGTTATTGTTCCTTGCTATGCTGCACTCCTTGTTGGTTCTATATTACACTTCATTTATATATGCATATCCTTTCTTTAAAAGGTGAAAGATGTAGAATATGTATGTATGTGTTGTATTTACAGTGTGAGGACCTGGGGGTGGGAACAGGAAGCAGGAAGTTATGAAGTGAAACTAGAAGAAATAAGGTTTTACATGTGGCTGTCTACTGGCTAGAATAGACAAGCTCTTCACAAGATTCATCTGACTATTCATCATTGCTTCTACAAAATCTACAATTCCCCATCCTGATCAATATCTAAATGTATTCTTGAAATACAAAAATCACTTTTTTCTGGGTCCCAAATTTCAATTTTTGTAGTAAAATGCCCACCTGTGCTCTGTGTATAGTACATTTGGGCCTAGCCTTGCCCATTAAAACTGCTGCATGCCAATGTTGATGTACTGAAGGTCATTCGTGAACAGGGAAGAAAAACCTTGAAAAGGCAATAAATAAATAAATAAATAAATAAATAAATAAATATCTTTACTTTATGAATTTTAGATGATATTACTCTTTTTTTGCCTTTTCCCTCTTTGCTCACAACTTTGTCTCTTTCCTTGATTCACATATCCAAAACTTCTCTTCTGCTGCTACATCTCTTTGAAGCTTTCTTCTATTTGCTATTGAACATTCCTCAACCCTGAGTCTCTAAATGCATTTTTGAAATTCTAAGCCAGTTTATCCAGGCGCTTCGAAAAGACGAGGCTTGGTCTGTGGTGAATCCTATGGGTTTCGAAATATAGGGCCTGGAAAATCAATTCTTGTAGTAAAACCCCAGGCTTTGCTCTCTGTCTGTTGTACATTTGGGTCTAGCCTTGCTCATTAAAATTGTCCTGCTGCATGTCAATGTTGATGAGCATAAGCTGCTACTTTTCTTTGTGGCCTCCTTCTATTTGCTATGTAACATTACCCAACTCCTTGAATCTCTGAATGCATTCTAATCCTGGTGCTTGGAACGGATGAGGTTTTGGTTGATGGTGAATCTTGTGGGTCTAAAATTAAGAATTCCAGGAAAAGAATGTGTAGATTTACCTGGGAACTTTTTTTTTTGTAAAACTAGCCTCTGAGCTATGGCCATCATATTTAAAGGGGTCTTTGAATAAGCCAGACCCCTCATTATAAAAAGGGGGGGGGGCACATATCAGGCATAGTATTGGAAGGATAGGGAAAGCTGGCAAACTCATAGGGAGAGATTGGGGCCAGTTAGAAAATTGTACATCAATTCTGATTGATAGCTCTTTGGGCAATTGACTTCTTTCCTCTTTCTTCTTCAAGCCTGTGCTCCTTCTCTTTAGTACAGTTGGGCCTGGCCTTGCACAATTAAAATGTCCTGCTGCTGGCCAATTTAACACTGTAGTATTATCTACCATCTCTTAATTCTTAATGAGTTAAAAGAGAAGTTTGGGAATGAAAAAATAAAAAATAAAAATCATACTCCCCTAGATGGCTTCAGCACTGATCCCAGCTGCAGCTATCCCCTGCTGCTTCTACCCTAAAAACTGAGTGATCAAACACTTCTGATCACTCAGTTCTCCCCCCACTGCTCTGAGCAGAGAGCTGTGACTATAAGTGGTGCCCTGGGTTGTGTAAGGGTTGGGAGGGGCTTGCTCAGGCTCTCGCCGGATTGCTGAGAGGCTGAGCCGGCTGCCGGTCCAGGGTTCTGGGTGGACCCCGACTGTAAAGTTGGGATCTTTCTCGAGCCTGGACCGGCTGAATAACATCAATGAGCATAAGCCCCTCAAGATTCATACCGTGCTCTTTTAGGTCTGGCATGTATTTTAAGAGTTACCAGATGGAAACAAAAATGCATGGGGCCCCCTCCCAAAATTCATACCAGCCACTTTATGGAATAAAGTATACATATACTGCATTGAGGAAAAAATGCCATGGGGTCTCCCTCAAATTCCATATTAGACCATTTGAGTCTGGTGTGGATTTTAGGAGGAACATCATCCAGTAAAGAAGAAAAAAAGTGTTAGGTTCCCCAAAATATATACCAGACCTATAACTGAGCATGCAGTCTGGGTGGCCAGGAAAGCGGGGATGAGTGTACGCCCCTCCACCCTGAACCATTCCAGGCCATGTGCTTTCAACATGAGGGGCGGACTACTCTGCCAGGGGGGTCCCTTAGCAAAGTAACTTACCCCCATGCTGATGAGGACAAGGGCCTCTTCCCCACAACCCTGGCCCGGTGGCTGGGAGGGTCTGTGGGTGGGTGTGTCTGTTTTGGTTGATTGGGGTTGGCTTATTGAAATCTGTAAGTCCTCTCTAAAATAAGGTGAGCCCACAGATACCGCCCCCCTTCCCCCCCATGAATGCTTACCACCATAAACACCATACAGAAAAAAAACCCAACCGCTGAATAAAAAACTAGAATTTTTTTGCAGCCTAAACTGTTCAATGAGAGTTCTGCGAGGAGATCGGTAATTTTGGCGGGTAAATCTATTCCTGTTAAATAACTTTGCTGTAACTCCCGATGTTCACAGATTGTCTCGAGAACGGGTAACGATTGTAGCTGCCTGGAAATTGCTCCATTAACGGATAACTTATGGCGTATTATGAAGTGACATATGGACGTCATTCGCCGCGTTATCTGGCGGCGTGTAGCGATCGTTACCTCGCCATCCTCTAGGATTTGATAAAACCGCAATTAAGTGTTACATTTTTGAACATGACTTCTTAATAAGCCTCTCGGCAGATTCTGGATGAAGTTTCTGGGGAGACAATAGCCCGGCACATCCTCCGTCTTCTAGGTAAGGGCGAGCAATTAATAACCATTATCTTTCCCTTAATTGCAAATGCTCTGCAACATTATCTGTAAGGAGAGCAATTTATTAGCATTAGCTGTAAAGTTTCTTTTTTTATTCTTAGAGACATAAGAAGGTTTTATCAGGAGGAGGAACGTTCCATGGAAAACACAAGCGGAAGGCTCCGTTTTTTTTTTTAGTTTGTGATAAAAACGAGAGGACAGAAGATCAGAAAGTCCTCTTCATTATTTGACATCATTGCTTTCCGTCAGGTCCAGCCGGATTTTTTGCATTTCTCTTGTGTGGGACTGCAGCCTCTCATCGCTTGATTCTGTGGCGTGCAACTTCCCTCTCATGCTCCAAGGCTATGGTGGGCTCAGAGAGAGGGAGGAGCTACAATCGGGGGCAGGAATGCTGCAACATTACAGGCTGAGATTTAAGGATGTTCATAAAATGAGGACAACAGCAACTCCCGCCAACTCTTCTCTCCCTCCATATACTCCTCTCCTCTCCCTCCGTATACAGCACTCCTTTCCTCTTCCTCACTATACACCTCTACTCACCATCACTATACACCTCTTCTCTCCCATCCACTAACTATACTCCACTCCTCTCCTCTCCACCCTACCATCTCCTCTCCTTTCCCTCAGTATACTCCCCTCCTTTTTCTCTCTATATACTCCTATCCTCTTTATACACATTTTATCTCCTCTACTCTCCATCACTATACTCCTCTCCTCTCCCTCACTCACTATACTCCTCTCCCCTCCCTCACTATACACCTCATCTCTAATCTCACTAACTATACACCTCATCTCTCATCTCCTCTCCTCTTCCTCACTATACACTTCTTCTCTCCTCTTCTCTCCCTCACTATACTCCTCATCTCTCCTCTCCCCTCCCTCACTATACACCTCATCTCTCCTCTCCTCTCCCTCACTATACACCTCTCCTCTCCTTCACTATACACTTCTTCTCTCCCTCACTATACATCTCTCCTTTCCTCTCCTTCACTATACACCTCTCCTCTCCCTCACTATACACCTCTCCTCACCTCTCCCTCACTATACACCTCTCCTCTCCCTCACTATACACCTCTCCTCACCTCTCCTCTCCTCTCCCTCACCTCTTCTCTGTCTAACTATACACCTCTCCTCACCTCTCCTCTCCCTCACCTCTCCTCTCCCTCACTATACACCGCTCCTCACCTCTCCCTCACTATACACCTCTCCTCTCCTCTCCCTCACTCTACACCTCTCCTCTCCCTCACTCTACACCTCTCCTCTCCCTCACTCTACACCTCTCCTCTCCCTCACTATACACCTCTCCTCTCCCTCACTCTACACCTCTCCTCTCCTCTCCCTCACTACACACCTCTCCTCTCCCTCACTATACATCTCACCTCTCCTCTCCTCTCCCTCACTATACACCTCTCCTCACCTCTCCTCACCTCTCCTCTCATCTTCCTCACTATACACCTCTCCTCTCCCTCACTATACACCTCTCCTCTCCTCTCCTCTCCCTCACTATACACCTCTCCTCACCTCTCCCCTCCCTCACTATACACCTCTCCTCTTCTCTCCTCTCCCTCACTATACACCTCTCCTCACCTCTCCCCTCCCTCACTATACACCTCTCCTCTCCTCTCCTCTCCCTCACTATACACCTCTCCTCACCTCTCCCCTCCCTCACTATACACCTCTCCTCTTCTCTCCCTCACTATACACCTCTCCTCTCCCTCACTATACACCTCTCCTCTCCCTCACTATACACCTCTCCTCTCCCTCACTATACACCTTTTCTCTCCCTCACTATACACCTCTCTTCACCTCTCCTCTCCTCACCTCTCCTCTCCCTCACTATACACCTCTCCTCTCCCTCACTATACACTTCTCCTCTCCTCTCCCTCACTATACATCTCTCCTCTCCTCTCCTCTCCCTCACTATACATCTCTCCTTTCCTCTCCTCTCCCTCACTATACACCTCTCCTCACCTCTCCCCTCCCTCACTATACACCTCTCCTCTTCTCTCCCTCACTATACACCTCTCCTCTCCCTCACTATACACCTCTCCTCTCCCTCACTATACACCTCTCCTCTCCCTCACTATACACCTTTTCTCTCCCTCACTATACACCTCTCTTCACCTCTCCTCTCCTCACCTCTCCTCTCCCTCACTATACACCTCTCCTCTCCCTCACTATACACTTCTCCTCTCCTCTCCCTCACTATACATCTCTCCTCTCCTCTCCTCTCCCTCACTATACATCTCTCCTTTCCTCTCCTCTCCCTCACTATACACCTCTCCTCACCTCTCCTCTCCCTCACTATACACCTCTCCTCTCCTCTCCTCTCCTCTCCTCTCCTCTCCTCTCCTCTCCTCTCCTCTCCTCTCCTCTCCTCTCCTCTCCTCTCCTCTTCTCCTCACACCTCTCCTCTCCTCTTCTCCTCACACCTCTCCTCTCCTTTTCTTACACCTCTCCTCTCCTCTTCCCTTATGCTGGCCATACACTATACGAAAAATCGTCTGAACCCATTTTGGTAAAACGGACGATTGGCTGTGAGAACAAACGATCGTGCCGTCATATAATGACCGATAAATCGTTCGGGGGACATAAATCCTTTTTCTCCATATCCCGGTGCAGACAGCTCGGATGGGAGACACATTAACCTTTCAATTCATCGTTCATCCATAAACGATTATCAATGTTGTTCTCATTAACTGGCTGAAAAGCGAACGAACTGGCCAAATGACAGAGATTCGGGGGATTTTTCATATAGTGTGTGGCCGGCATTAGTTTGTGACGATCGGAACGGAGCTCTGGACAGGATTCTTCCCGGCGTTCCTCGTGTCACAATAATGAAATCTGAGGACAATGTGTGGGCAGATCCCGGCTCTCCTTCCATGGCGAGGAGTTCTCTGTGCCGTCCAATGATGTCCAATGAAGTCCAGGAAGAGGACCAGAGAGAAGACTGCGGAATCACGCTCCTCAATCATCCGATGAACCCCCCCTCCCCCGACTGAGGATACGAAGGCCTTGGCGGAGGTTCGGGACATCGAACGTTCTGTGATATTTCTGGAATATTTAGTAATGAGCTGAAAAGATAAAAATCGCTCTGATGTCCTTCACTGAAGGTCTTCCGCTATGAGGAGAGATTTCACTTTTCTTCTTATGTTTGTAAGAAATAATTCAAATGCGGACCTGGAGGAAAGAAAGCACTGCGGGGGAGGGAACAATCGAATTTTACTAAAACAACAAATTACACACAAAGATTGATTTTCCCTGGTACCCCTCCCCCAATCATTGTGATAATGACATCATTCAATAAAACTTTTCCTTTTTCATTACCTTCATTTACACCCAGTGATGTCATTGATAACACCACAGCACCATGCACTGGAAGAGGAAAATATCAGTGTCGGTGGTGTCACTGGAAGGAGAAGTGTCCCTGTGTCGGTGTCACTGGAAGGAGAAGTGTCCCCATGTCGGTGGTGTCACTGGAAGGAGAAGTGTCCCCATGTCGGTGGTGTCACTGGAAGGAGAAGTGTCCCTGTGTCAGTGGTGTCACTGGAAGAAGTGTCCCTGTGTCGGTGTCACTGGAAGGAGAAGTGTCCCCATGTCGGTGGTGTCACTGGAAGGAGAAGTGTCCCTGTGTCAGTGGTGTCACTGGAAGGAGAAGTGTCCCTGTGTTGGTGGTGTCAATGGAAGAAGTGTCCCTGTGTCGGTGGTGTCACTGGAAGGAGAAGTGTCCCTGTGTTGGTGGTGTCACTGTAAGAAGTGTCGGTGGTGTCACTGGAAGGAGAAGTGTCCCTGTGTCGGTGGTGTCACTGGAGGGAGAAGTGTCCCTGTGTCGGTGGTGTCACTGGAATGAGAAGTGTCCCCGCGTCGGTGGTGTCACTGGAAGGAGAAGTGTCCCTGTGTTGGTGGTGTCACTGGAAGGAGAAGTGTCCCTGTGTCGGTGGTGTCACTGGAAGAACTGTCCCTGTGTCGGTGGTGTCACTGGAAGAAGTGTCCCTGCGTCAGTGGTGTCACTGGAAGGAGAAGTGTCCCTGTGTCGGTGGTGTCACTGTAAGAAGTGTCGGTGTTGTCACTGGAAGGAGAAGTGTCCCTGTGTCGGTGGTGTCACTGGAGGGAGAAGTGTCCCTGTGTCTGTGGTGTCACTGGAATGAGAAGTGTCCCCGCGTCGGTGGTGTCACTGGAAGGAGAAGTGTCGCTGTGTTGGTGGTGTCACTGGAAGGAGAAGTGTCCCTGTGTTGGTGGTGTCACTGGAAGGAGAAGTGTCCCCGTGTCGGTGGTGTCACTGGAAGAACTGTCCCTGTGTCGGTGGTGTCACTGGAAGAACTGTCCCTGTGTCGGTGGTGTCACTGGAAGAAGTGTCTCTGCGTCGGTGGTGTCACTGGAAGGAGAAGTGTCCCTGTGTCGGTGGTGTCACTGTAAGAAGTGTCGGTGTTGTCACTGGAAGGAGAAGTGTCCCTGTGTCGGTGGTGTCACTGGAGGGAGAAGTGTCCCTGTGTCGGTGGTGTCACTGGAATGAGAAGTGTCCCCACGTCGGTGGTGTCACTGGAAGGAGAAGTGTCCCTGTGTTGGTGGTGTCACTGGAAGGAGAAGTGTCCCTGTGTCCGTGGTGTCACTGGAAGGAGAAGTGTCCCCGTGTCGGTGGTGTCACTGGAAGAACTGTCCCTGTGTCGGTGGTGTCACTGGAAGAAGTGTCCCCGTGTCGGTGGTGTCACTGGAAGGAGAAGTGTCCCCGTGTCGGTGGTGTCACTGGAAGAAGTGTCCCCGTTTCGGTGGCGTCACTGGAAGGAGAAATGTCCCCGTGTCGGTGGTGTCACTGGAAGAAGTGTCCCTGCGTCGGTGGTGTCACTGGAAGGAGAAGTGTCCCTGTGTCGGTGGTGTCACTGTAAGAAGTGTCGGTGTTGTCACTGGAAGGAGAAGTGTCCCTGTGTCGGTGGTGTCACTGGAGGGAGAAGTGTCCCTGTGTCTGTGGTGTCACTGGAATGAGAAGTGTCCCCGCGTCGGTGGTGTCACTGGAAGGAGAAGTGTCGCTGTGTTGGTGGTGTCACTGGAAGGAGAAGTGTCCCTGTGTTGGTGGTGTCACTGGAAGGAGAAGTGTCCCCGTGTCGGTGGTGTCACTGGAAGAACTGTCCCTGTGTCGGTGGTGTCACTGGAAGAACTGTCCCTGTGTCGGTGGTGTCACTGGAAGAAGTGTCTCTGCGTCGGTGGTGTCACTGGAAGGAGAAGTGTCCCTGTGTCGGTGGTGTCACTGTAAGAAGTGTCGGTGTTGTCACTGGAAGGAGAAGTGTCCCTGTGTCGGTGGTGTCACTGGAGGGAGAAGTGTCCCTGTGTCGGTGGTGTCACTGGAATGAGAAGTGTCCCCACGTCGGTGGTGTCACTGGAAGGAGAAGTGTCCCTGTGTTGGTGGTGTCACTGGAAGGAGAAGTGTCCCTGTGTCCGTGGTGTCACTGGAAGGAGAAGTGTCCCCGTGTCGGTGGTGTCACTGGAAGAACTGTCCCTGTGTCGGTGGTGTCACTGGAAGAAGTGTCCCCGTGTCGGTGGTGTCACTGGAAGGAGAAGTGTCCCCGTGTCGGTGGTGTCACTGGAAGAAGTGTCCCCGTTTCGGTGGCGTCACTGGAAGGAGAAATGTCCCCGTGTCGGTGGTGTCACTGGAAGAAGTGTCCCCGTGTCGGTGGTGTCACTGGAAGGAGAAGTGTCCCCGTGTCGGTGGTGTCACTGGAAGGAGAAGTGTCCCCGTGTCGGTGGTGTTACTGGAAGGAGAAATGTCCCTGTGTCGGTGGTGTCACTGGAAGGAGAAGTGTCCCCGTGTTGGTGGTGTCACTGGAAGAAAAAGTGTCCGCATGTCAGTGGTGTCACTGGAAGGAGAAGTGTCCCTGTGTTGGTGGTGTCCCTGGAAGGAGAAGTGTCCTTGTGTCGGTGGTGTCACTGGAAGGAGAAGTGTCCGTGTGTCGCTGGTGTCACTGGAAGGAGAAGTGTCCTTGTGTCGGTGGTGTCACTGGAAGGAGAAGTGTCCCTGTGTCGGTGGTGTCACTGGAAGGAGAAGTGTCCTTGTGTCGGTGGTGTCACTGGAAGTAGAAGTGTCCCCGTGTCGGTGGTGTCACTGGAAGGAGAAGTGTCCCTGTGTCGGTGGTGTCAATGGAGGGAGAAGTGTCCCCGTGTCCATGGTGTCACTGGAAGGAGAAGTGTCCTTGTGTCGGTGGTGTCACTGGAAGGAGAAGTGTCCCTGTGTCCGTGGTGTCACTGGAAGGAGAAGTGTCCCTGTGTCGGTGGTGTCACTGGAAGGAGAAGTGTCCCTGTGTCGGTGGTGTCACTGGAAGAAGTGTCCCTGCCTCTGTGGTGTCACTAGAAGGCAAAAATTCTCTTTCATTGGCGGCGTCACAGAAATGTCCCTGTGTCTGTGGTGTCACCGGAAGGAACAAATATGCCATCACTCCTATCAGTGAGGCAGATGAAGAACAGAGCGGTTGCAGACTTCCAGCGCGCCCCCCACTATACATAACATTGTGCCCGGGGCCCATGTCCCTTCCACCCCCCCCCCACCCCCCTTGTCCCAGCTTTGCATAGAGGTCCTGAGTTGTCACCCTGTCATATGGACTTCCAATGAGGACCACAACTAGCTGTTTCAATGTACATTATGCAGGTGTGGTTCAGTGTTGTCACCATCAGGAACCCCCCCTGGGAAGTACCATGCAGTCATTGCTGGAATGTATGTAGAGAGGAAGTATCCACAAAGAGGATGGAGTAGATCAGCAACACTGAGATGTAACAAAGGATGAAAAAAGTTGCAAACATGAAAGAATGATGAACGTGCTCGGCTGTCGCTCTACCCTCCTGCCCCATACTGCCCCCCTTCTGCCCCATACTGCCCCCCTTCTGCCCCATACCGCCCCCCTTCTGCCCCATACTGCCCCCCTTCTGCCCCATATTGCCCCTCTCCTGCCCCATACTGCCCCTCTCCTGCCCCATACTGCCCCATACTGCCCCCCTCCTGCCCCATACTGCCCCTCTCCTGCCCCATACTGCCCCTCTCCTGCCCCATACTGCCCCCCTCCTGCCCCATACTGCCCCCCTTCTGCCCCATACTGCCCCTCTCCTGCCCCATACTGCCCCTCTCCTGCCCCATACTGCCCCATACTGCCCCCCTCCTGCCCCATACTGCCCCTCTCCTGCCCCATACTGCCCCATACTGCCCCCCTCCTGCCCCATACTGCCCCCCTTCTGCCCCATACTGCCCCCCTTCTGCCCCATACTGCCCCTCTCCTGCCCCATACTGCCCCCTTCCTGCCCCATACTGCCCCCCTTCTGCCCCATATTGCCCCTCTCCTGCCCCATACTGCCCCTCTCCTGCCCCATACTGCCCCATACTGCCCCCCTCCTGCCCCATACTGCCCCTCTCCTGCCCCATACTGCCCCTCTCCTGCCCCATACTGCCCCATACTGCCCCCCTCCTGCCCCATACTGCCCCTCTCCTGCCCCATACTGCCCCTCTCCTGCCCCATACTGCCCCATACTGCCCCCCTCCTGCCCCATACTGCCCCCCTCCTGCCCCATACTGCTCCCCATCATACACCAAACCATTTACAGCAATGGGGGCAAATTCTTGCTAAACTCCAGGACCGCTCCTTGGGCAACATTTCCAGGACACCCCCCCACCCCCCATTGTCCCCGCAGATTGGGATTTATCAGTTCTTTCCACCAGGAGCGGCGCGGTTCTGCGGTTCGGTGAAGAGGAGTGATCGCTCTCTGGGAGCTTTTTAGAAGTAGAGAGGCGATTTGATTGATTTAAACATTACTTAGCGATCTGCATGAAAAGAGCGCTATCAGCCCCATTCATATGGAAATCTATGGATTGTGCGAGAAATATGACTGTTTGATAAAGTGTCAGAGAAATGACAAAGCTCGCTATTCAGACGCGGGATAATGAGGGGATTACTCAATTCTCGGCTTAGTACTGCATCAATGGCTTCCGCTAGTGCACAGATCTGTGTGTGGTTCCGCTCTATTATATACATCATGTCTGCCTTCAACGTAAATACTAATTCTCCTAATTGTTCCCAATTCGTTATCTTATACGGCGATATGAGAATCGCATTGTATATCAGAGGAGAACGCGTCACCGCGAGATCCCCACCAATAATGACTGCGAGTGGTCAAGGGGTGGCATAAATCCATACAGCCTATCCAATCAATAGAGACTGGTGACATCACTGAGAATGCAGCGTATCCAATCACTAGAGAGCGGTGACATCACTGAGAATGCAGCGTATCCAATCACTAGAGAGCGGTGACATCACTGAGAATGCAGCGTATCCAATCACTAGAGAGCGATGACACCATTGAGAATGCAGCCTATCCAATCACTAGAGAGCGATGACATCACTGAGAATGCAGCCTATCCAATCACTAGAGAGCGATGACATCACTGAGAATGCAGCCTATCCATTCACTAGAGAGCGATGACATCACTGAGAATGCAGCCTATCCAATCACTAGAGAGCGATGACATCACTGAGAATGCAGCCTATCCAATCACTAGAGAGCGATGACATCACTGAGAATGCAGCCTATCCCTTCACTAGAGAGCGATGACATCACTGAGAATGCAGCCTATCCCTTCACTAGAGAGCGGTGACATCACTGAGAATGCAGCCTATCCATTCACTAGAGAGCGGTGACATCACTGAGAATGCAGCCTATCCATTAACTAGAGAGCGATGACATCACTGAGAATGCAGCCTATCCAATCACTAGAGAGCGGTGACATCACTGAGAATGCAGCCTATCCAATCACTAGAGAGCGGTGACATCACTGAGAATGCAGCCTATCCAATCACTAGAGAGCGGTGACATCACTGAGAATGCAGCCTATCCATTCACTAGAGAGCGATGACATCACTGAGAATGCAGCCTATCCAATCACTAGAGAGCGATGACATCACTGAGAATGCAGCCTATCCAATCACTAGAGATTGATGACATCACTGAGAATGCAGCCTATCCAATCACTAGAGAGCGATGACATCACTGAGAATGCAGCCTATCCAATCACTAGAGAGCGGTGACATCACTGAGAATGCAGCCTATCCATTCACTAGAGAGCGATGACATCACTGAGAATGCAGCCTATCCAATCACTAGAGAGAGCGATGACATCACTTAGAATGTAGCCTATCCATTCACTAGAGAGCAATGACATTACTTAGAATGCAGCCTATCCAATCACTAGAGAGCGATGACATCACTTAGAATGTAGCCTATCCATTCACTAGAGAGCGGTGACATCACTTAGAATGTAGCCTATCCATTCACTAGAGAGCGGTGACATCACTGAGAATGCAGCCTATCCAATCACTAGAGAGCGGTGACATCACTGAGAGTGCAGCCTATCCAATCACTAGAGAGCGGTGACATCACTGAGAATGCAGCCTATCCAATCACTAGAGAGCGATGACATCACTTAGAATGCAGCCTATCCATTCACTAGAGAGCGGTGACATCACTGAGAATGCAGCCTATCCAATCACTAGAGAGCGATGACATCACTGAGAATGCAGCCTATCCAATCACTAGAGAGCGATGACATCACTGAGAATGCAGCCTATCCAATCACTAGAGAGCGATGACATCACTGAGAATGCAGCCTATCCAATCACTAGAGAGCGATGACATCACTGAGAATGCAGCCTATCCAATCAATAGAGATCGGTGACATCACTGAGAGTGCAGCCTATCCAATCACTAGAGAGCGGTGACATCACTGAGAGTGCAGCCTATCCAATCACTAGAGAGCGATGACATCACTGAGAATGCAGCCTATCCAATCACTAGAGAGCGGTAACATCACTGAGAATGCAGCCTATCCAATCACTAGAGAGCGGTGACATCACTGAGAATGCAGCCTATCCAATCACTAGAGAGAGCGATGACATCACTTAGAATGTAGCCTATCCATTCACTAGAGAGCAATGACATTACTTAGAATGCAGCCTATCCAATCACTAGAGAGCGATGACATCACTTAGAATGTAGCCTATCCATTCACTAGAGAGCGGTGACATCACTTAGAATGTAGCCTATCCATTCACTAGAGAGCGGTGACATCACTGAGAATGCAGCCTATCCAATCACTAGAGAGCGGTGACATCACTGAGAGTGCAGCCTATCCAATCACTAGAGAGCGGTGACATCACTGAGAATGCAGCCTATCCAATCACTAGAGAGCGATGACATCACTTAGAATGCAGCCTATCCATTCACTAGAGAGCGGTGACATCACTGAGAATGCAGCCTATCCAATCACTAGAGAGCGATGACATCACTGAGAATGCAGCCTATCCAATCACTAGAGAGCGATGACATCACTGAGAATGCAGCCTATCCAATCACTAGAGAGCGATGACATCACTGAGAATGCAGCCTATCCAATCACTAGAGAGCGATGACATCACTGAGAATGCAGCCTATCCAATCAATAGAGATCGGTGACATCACTGAGAGTGCAGCCTATCCAATCACTAGAGAGCGGTGACATCACTGAGAGTGCAGCCTATCCAATCACTAGAGAGCGATGACATCACTGAGAATGCAGCCTATCCAATCACTAGAGAGCGGTAACATCACTGAGAATGCAGCCTATCCAATCACTAGAGAGCGGTGACATCACTGAGAATGCAGCCTATCCAATCACTAGAGAGCGATGAGATCACTGAAAATGCAGCCTATCCAATCACTAGAGAGCGATGACATCACTGAGAATGCAGCCTATCCAATCACTAGAGAGCGATGAGATCACTGAAAATGCAGCCTATCCCATCACTAGAGAGCGGTGACATCATTGAGAATGCAGCCTATCCAATCACTAGAGAGCGGTGACATCATTGAGAGTGCAGCCTATCCAATCACTAGAGAGCGGTGACATCACTGAGAATGCAGCATATCCAATCACTAGAGAGCGATGACATCACTGAGAATGGAGCCTATCCAATCACTAGAGAGCGATTACATCACTGAGAATGCAGCCTATCCAATCAATAGAGACTGGTGACATCACTGAGAATGCAGCGTATCCAATCACTAGAGAGCGGTGACATCACTGAGAATGCAGCATATCCAATCACTAGAGAGCGGTGACATCACTGAGAATGCAGCATATCCAATCACTAGAGAGCGGTGACATCACTGAGAATGTAGCCTATCCAATCACTAGAGATTGATGACATCACTGAGAATGCAGCCTTTCCAATCACTAGAGAGCGGTGACATCACTGAGAATGCAGCCTATCCAATCACTAGAGAGCGGTGACATCACTGAGAATGCAGCCTATCCATTCACTAGAGAGCGATGACATCACTGAGAATGCAGCCTATCCAATCACTAGAGAGAGCGATGACATCACTTAGAATGTAGCCTATCCATTCACTAGAGAGCGATGACATTACTTAGAATGCAGCCTATCCAATCACTAGAGAGCGATGACATCACTGAGAATGCAGCCTATCCAATCACTAGAGAGTGGTGACATCACTGAGAATGCAGCATATCCAATCACTAGAGAGCGGTGACATCACTGAGAATGCAGCATATCCAATCACTAGAGAGCGGTGACATCACTGAGAATGTAGCCTATCCAATCACTAGAGATTGATGACATCACTGAGAATGCAGCCTTTCCAATCACTAGAGAGCGATGACATCACTGAGAATGCAACCTATCCATTCACTAGAGAGCGATGACATCACTGAGAATGCAGCCTATCCCTTCACTAGAGAGCGATGACATCACTGAGAATGCAGCCTATCCATTCACTAGAGAGCGGTGACATCACTGAGAATGCAGCCTATCCAATCACTAGAGAGCGGTGACATCACTGAGAATGTAGCCTATCCAATCACTAGAGATTGATGACATCACTGAGAATGCAGCCTTTCCAATCACTAGAGAGCGATGACATCACTGAGAATGCAACCTATCCATTCACTAGAGAGCGATGACATCACTGAGAATGCAGCCTATCCCTTCACTAGAGAGCGATGACATCACTGAGAATGCAGCCTATCCATTCACTAGAGAGCGGTGACATCACTGAGAATGCAGCCTATCCAATCACTAGAGAGCGGTGACATCACTGAGAATGCAGCCTATCCATTCACTAGAGAGCGATGACATCACTGAGAATGCAGCCTATCCAATCACTAGAGAGAGCGATGACATCACTTAGAATGTAGCCTATCCATTCACTAGAGAGCGATGACATTACTTAGAATGCAGCCTATCCAATCACTAGAGAGCAATGATATCACTGAGAATGCAGCCTATCCAATCACTAGAGAGCGATGACATCACTGAGAATGCAGCCTTTCCAATCACTAGAGAGCGGTGACATCACTGAGAATGCAGCCTATCCAATCACTAGGGAGTGGTGACATCACTGAGAATGCAGCCTATCCAATCACTAGAGAGTGATGACATCACTGAGAATGCAGCGTATCCAATCACTAGAGAGCGGTGACTTCACTGAGAATGCAGCCTATCCATTCACTAGAGAGCGATGACATCACTGAGAATGCAGCCTATCCAATCACTAGAGAGCGATGACATCACTGAGAATGCAGCCTATCCAATCACTAGAGAGCGATGACATCACTGAGAATGCAGCCTATCCAATCACTAGAGAGCGGTAACATCACTGAGAATGCAGCCTATCCAATCACTAGAGAGCGGTAACATCACTGAGAATGCAGCCTATCCAATCACTAGAGAGCGATGACATCACTGAGAATACAGCCTATCCAATCACTAGAGAGCGATGACATCACTGAGAATGCAGCCTATCCAATCACTAGAGAGCGATGACATCACTGTATTTTTGACACTATTAAATCTTTATTATCAGTCAGGTTGGACATCCAAATGGTGATTCCAGAACTCCATTGTGTATTTTCTTTTCTTCCATTCATGGTTCCCGTTGTTTGTAGAAAACGATTCCGTCTATTTTAGGAAATGTGACGTCTCCCTGACCCCGGCCCTCATTTGTCTCTTTTCTCCAGCTCTCTAAATGTTCTCGTTTTCTGAAGATTTAAATCTGAAAAGAATTTGATGGAATTGTAGAAGATAAAATGTCGGAGCAAATGATTCGGAAACTCGGGATGAGAGAAATAATGGCGCCGGGCCGCGTGCTGGAGAATGAGATTGGAAATATTTAATCGCTCCCCCCCTCCCCCCTCCCCCGAGGAACGTCCTTTTTATGTAAACATCTATAGATATACATGCTAAGCGCTCCTATTACAAACACTCCGCCGTAAATCCCCCATCTCTGCCGCAATCCCGCCATCTCCGCTGACATTCCCCGCCAAATGTCACCCCAGATAGTCAGAAAAAAAGAATTTTCTCCGTTTTACGAGAAATCGGCGCTCTTATTAACGTGTACAGTTAATTGGATAATAAAAAAGGCCGGAGAGCGTTTTATATAAAGCGCGGATGACTGGCGGGATCGTTAGAATTCTGAACTTTTGAACTCGGAGGAAGTGGATGATTTACGCCGCATTCCCCGGATCATTTTGTCTCTTTTTTAGCGATGATTAAAATACGGCGATTTTATATATGGAGGCTCCGCCCCCTGCGTCGGATCTTCCCTGGTTTATGGAGTGCTGCATGGTGGTGGGGAGGGGATTGCATAATATAACAAAACACTACAATTTGTAATATTTCAAAAAATAAATAAAATTTGCAAAATGGAGACGATGTGTGTATATGTATATATATATATATATATTTTTTTTTAATTTTTACAAGTTGGCTGGATGGCTCTGTGCGCTGTGCGTCATAAACAACTAATTTTAGTGCCGCTGATCTCCTGCAGTCTTTTAGCAGCCGCTTCATATCTACCTGCGATGGCTACAATGCATTTCTCAGGGCGGGTTCCGTGGTGGGGTGACATCAGCGGGACACGCCTGCGTAGCAAGAGGTGAAAGAACCACTTGTAGTCTCTGTCAGAAGCCCCTGTGACAACGCAGGAGTCTAATTGGGGAGCAGGGACAGAGCGTTGTCACCCTTTAACAGGAAGTGCCTGAAAAAGAATCTTCATGGCAGGATCACCTGTGTTTTTGCTTTGTTTCTTTAAGATTCTGTTTATTGTTTTTGTGTAAAGAATTACAATACAAGAAACCTTATTAAATAATTCGCACAACCAGTGAATGTTTTACTGAAAGACGCAGATTAAAAAATAAAATTACTTTTGAAATGTCATTATACATAATAAAGATTATATGAGATTTTATTGTATGTATTTACATCTGTATTAAATATTTTTTTTTTACTGTTATAATGAATGTGTAATAATTAAAAATTATTTATTAGCCTAAGAAAAGTTCATATATTTTGCTGTCAATTATTTTTAAATGTATTTAGAAACTTTAGGATACAGATTATCATTATACTATGGAATAAAACATCAATGTATCAATATTATATGAAATAAAATATGAACGTATCAGTATGATATGGAATAAAATACCAAGGTATCAACATATTTTATTCCGTATTATGTTGATGCATTAGTATTTTATTCTGTATGATCAATGTATCAATATTATATGAAATAAAATATGAACGTATCAATATAATATGGAATAAAATATCAATGTATCAGTATAATATGAAATAAAAATATCAATATAATATGGAATCTGTAAAATATCAATTTATCCATAATATATAAAGTAAAATATCAATATAATATGGAATAAAATATCAATGTATCCATATTACTGTATATGAAATCAAATATGAACGTATCAAAACATTATATAATAAAATATCAATGTATCAGCATAATACAGAATAAAATATCAATGTATCAATATAATATGGAATCTGTAAAAAATCAACGTATTATTATAATATGGAATAAAATATCAATGTATTCATATTGAAAAAAAAAATGATAAAATATCAAGGTATCAAAATATGGAATCAAATATCAATGAATCAATATTATACAGTATGGGGTAATAAAATATCAATATAATATGTAAAAAAATATCAATGTATCAATATTACACATAATAAAATATGAATATATCAATATAATGTGGAATAACATATCAATCTATCAATATTATATGTAATACAATATCAATATTATGGAATAAGTATCAATGTATCAATATTATATGGAATAAAAAAAGAACATATCAATATAATATGGAATAAAATATCAAGGTATAAATATAATATGAAATAAAATGTCAAAATAATATGTAATAAAATATCAATATATCAACATAATAATATTATTATTATTATAATACAGGATTTATATAGCGCCAACAGTTTGCGCAGCGCTTTACAACTTGAGGGCAGACATTACAATTACAATACAAATCAATATAGGAGGAATCAGAGGGCCCTGCTCGTTATAATATGAAATAAAATATCAATGTATCAATATAATATGAAATCTATAAAATATAATAGGCGCTAACAATGGAATTGCATTGAAGTAGAATTCCAGCTTTCAGCATAGTGCTTTCGGGCCAGGCTGGCCCAAACAGCAACCAAGCAATAGAGGGGGGGAGTGGGGGGTTTGACTGACTGAATGAAGGGGGGGGGGTCGGGTGGTTGGTTTTGATGTTGGGTGAGCCCTGGTTCACAATAGGTGTTCCAATTCACCCCAAAGGTGTTTAGTAGGGTTGAGATCAGGACTCTGTGCAGGACACTCAAGTGCTTGTTGGGCATCTCATTCCAAAACCATGGCCCTTAATATGGAATTGCCCCCTTAGAATTATAACATCCTCCACTCTTCTGGGAAGTTTTTCCACAAGATTTGATGGGGATCTGTGGGAATTAGTGAGATAAGGTACTGATGTTGGAGGAGAAGTCCTGGCTCACAATAGGTGTTTTAATTCATCCCTAAGGTGTTTAGTAGGGTTGAGGTCAGGGCTCTGTGCAGGACACTCAAGTTTCTCTACCCATCACACCTATATGAGCTTGTTGGACACCCAATTCCAAAAGGACATTAATATAGAGTTGCCCCCTTTGCATGTGAAACATTCTCCCTTCTTCTGAGAAGATTTTCCACAAGATTTTGGAGGGTGTCTGTGGAAATTTGCGTCCATTTATGGGGTCAGCTACTGATGATGGATGAGAAGACCTGGCTCACAATTGATGTTACAATTCATCCCAAAGGTGTTCAGTAGGGATGAGGTTGGGACTCTGTGTAGGACACTTGAGTTCCTCCACACCAAAATGGTAAATTGATGTCTTTATGGAGCTGGCTCTACTCTTCTGGGAAGGCTTCCCACAAAATGTTGGAGACTCTCTATGGGAATGTGTGTGCAATCAGCCAAAGGAACATTTGTGAGGTCAGGTACTAATGTTAAATGAGAAGACCTGGCTCACAATCCAGTTTATCCCAAAGATGTTTAGTAGCATTGAGGTCAAGGCTCTGTGCAGGACACTCGCGTTCCTCTACACCAAACTGGTCACACCATGTCTTTATAGAACTGGCTTTGTACTCGGGGGGGGGGGGGGGGGGGCACAGTCATGCTGGTACAGAAAAGGGTCTTCACCAAACTGTTACCACAAGGTTGGAAGAGCATAATTGTCTCCAATGTCTTTGTATGATGGAGTATTACCAGGACCCTTCACAGGAGACATCTGAAGTCATACTTGGCCATAGGTGTGATGGTCAGGTGGTCACAAACCATTGTGTATACAAGCATTTTCTCATCAGTCAGTGCGCTCATCATTTAGGCAGGTGTGGTACATGGGTCCTTTCTGGCAGATCTTCAGTAGCGTCCTTTTTCCTGTCCTGACCACACTTCTCTGATCACACTTGTTCCTGGACCCTGTGGCTTCTTTTTGTTCCATGACTTGACATTTGACCACCGACTCTGTTAGCAAACCCTGGCTTGCCCCCAACTATGCTTATATCTTACCATTTAGTTCTCGCCTACTCTGCCTACCAGTGGAAATCTGTGTCTTTGTTGTCTGACCTCATCCGTCTTGCTGTCCTGTTTCTTGCCTGGTTTTTGCCCATAATATCAAGAATCTTTGAGCTTCCTCAAGCAGTTTCGCAAAGGTTATCATCTGGGATCCTGTAGATGGGGTGCTGCACGGTGCGCCGGCAATAACACACACAGTCCAAGTGCGATGTAAGAACTTTTATTGATATTACGCAGGACAGTTCACAATAAACCCAGTAGGAAGGCAGACCTAACTGGGAACACTCACGGGTCCACAGCGTGTGGAGAGCAGCTGTCAGCCGAACTGACAGCGCCTGTTAGGAAGGGCAGAATGCTGTCTGGCCATCTTGTGCCCAAGCGGGAAGATGTCCAGAGAAGCTGTGAGCCCTACGCTTTCCCTCTTCTTAAGGAACCATCCCCTGCCTCTAGTTCTGTCCCCACCAGACAGGGCACCTATCCCTACTCTCAGGGCTTTTTTTCTCAAACAATAGGTGCTGGAACTCAACAACGACCCCCCCCCAAAACCCCTCCACCCGCACACACCCTCCAAATCACATCAAATAGTGGGTGTGGTCAGTCAAATTTCACAAACAGTAGGAAGGTCCTAAAGGGGCATTAAATACCAAGATTGCATTACATACAGAGTGCAGTGTTCATGGGGGTTACACACAGAGTGCAGAGCTGTCACTTGTAAACACAGAAACCGGACCTGTGTTTACAAGTGATTGTGGTCAGCAGGCCCCCCCCCCCAAGGGTCTGAGCCAGAGGTGGTGGAACTGAGTTCCACCAAGTTCCCCCTGAAAAAAAGCCCTGCCTACTCTACCCACTCGCAAAATGCAAACCAAGCATGGGAGCCATGGTCCTAAATAGGCTCTGCCTGGCCCAAGATGGCTGCTAGAGTCACGTGGGGCAGCAGCATCCAATTGGATAGTTTCTTCAGTGACCCAGGAAACCATGTTCCCCTTAACTTCCTCTCCAACTGCAATGTCGCTGTGGAAGAGCACGGCCTACATTGCAGAAGTAGACTGCACCTGCCTACAAGCCTGAAGGCCTTATCCAGCAGCCGAGTTCCACCCCCACCACCAGAGGAGCCTCCAAAGACCAGACTGTAGACTTTGCGCCAAGAACGCTGCTATGTCTTCGAACAGAGGGCAAGCTAATATGCAGCTTCTAGGTGTGTCGACCTGATACACCGCTGCTATATCTGGATAGAAATCTGAAGCCCTGGGCAGGTTGAATTTAAGTTAACAAGATTAATTAGAAGAAAATATTTGATGGTTCTGCCTTTAAACTATCTCCTTAGACCTATCCACTCTTTCCCCGCAGTCTATTCCTAAGTAACTTCCCAACTTTTCTGACATTGAAACGTCCTACAACTCCTCACAATAGGCTTCCGGGCTTTTTTTTTCATTGACGCGTTTTGGACTCAAAGGCGTCCATTAAGAAGATTAGGCGTTGTCCCCGCGCATTCTGTTGGCTTGCCAAGCTTCGCATGTGTTTTTTGGCATCTTCTGAAGAAGCATGTCCTGTGAAATGTTCTTTCAGTCAACGCAATTCTGCTGGCTTCCCAGCGAACGGTCCCAGGCATCAAACGCATTTTTTTTTTTTTTTTTCCGTTTTTCCCTTTTGATTTGGAGGTTCAGACGCCGATATTTCTTCCAGCATTTTAGCATTGTCTAAATCCTTAACAAAAGGAAATCTCTTTTATAAAGCCGATGATGCAGACGCTGCACCATATGTAACTTCCATATCTTGTATGTAAACCTAAAAATAAAAGATTTATTTGATGTGCGAGGCTTGATATGTGTTGACATCGGTTTTGGTGGGAATTATAACATAGCTTTGTTATTTATCTGTAGTCAGAGAGATTATGCAGGCTTCGGCTTAAAGAACTGTTTTCAATCAATATGATTATTTCAAGTTTTCCTCTTTTTTTTTTTGGGGGGGGGGGGGGGAGTATAATTCCACCTCTTAGTACATTTTCAGGATAAAATCAGAATAAAATGGCAAAGCTTTCATCAATATAATCACCCTTCCTAATATGTGGATCTGTTTTTCTATTTTCTGTTGAGTTCCCCTCTTCTATCTGGATGCAAAGCTCATTGTCGGATAGGATCTCGTCTTCTTCTTTTTCAATTAACCTCTTGCAGCTCATGGTATTTTTATTGCTGTGTGTCATATTTGTGACTAGGCTTCACATTTTTTTCCCCGGTTGGCTGGTCTTCATCTCAATGCTGGTGAACTCCCGCCAGATACTGAAGCAAAGCCTTGTGGGAAAATTAGGGGATTGTTTACAAATCAAGACGACCCTGAGTTACAGTTGTGCTCAAAAGTGTTCCTCCTCTTTGAGAATTGGTAATGTACAGGATGGACCCTTTTTTTAAAAGAAAACATGAGTGAGCCGGTGTCTTGCCGAGAAAGTTCCCTCAGCGGATAAGCTCCCCCCTGTACTGCGCAAGCGCTGCGCTTGCGCAGTACGAATGACCAGGAGCCGCCGAAAACAGCCGAAGATGAAAATCTTCAATCAGCTGTACACTGCGCCTGTGCCCTAGGTCCAGGCTGAAGCCCCACCATCCATGTGGACCTAGAGGGGGAATAAAAAAGTGCCGATCGAAGCGAGGCCGTGCCCGAAGCGTGGCGAGCGAAGCGAGCCTGCGAGGGGTCCTCTTACAGGCACCGTGTACAGCTGATTTCTTCTGTATTTCGCTTCGGCTATTTCTGCCGGCTCCTAGATGGGGGTCCTTATCCGCCGAGAGGAACTTTCTCGGCAGAACACCGGCAAAACCCATTTCTTGTATTTTTCATGGGATTCCTATTCTGTAACTGTAGGTGATAACAGAATGGCCCAATCATAGAACAAATCATGGCAACAAGTAAGCCAATGAAATTCCCCACTCCTCGTTCAAATGCCTGCATCCCCCTTCGTTCCTAATCCTGTGTATTGCCCCCTTTAGCATCAATGACAGTCTTTTGTAAATGTTGTCTATGAGGCCCTGAATTCTTGCAGGCGGTAGAGCTGCCCATTCCTCTTGGAAAAAAGCCTCCAGGTCATGCAAAGCCTTTTGGTGGTCTTCCGGGAACTGCACGTTTTGGGATCTCTCCAGAGCGGCTCGATGATATGAAGATCAGGAGACCGTGATGGCCACTCCAGAACCTTCAACTTTTTCTGCTCTAACCAATGGAGGGTCACCTTGAACTTGTGCCTGTGAAACAGGTTCAAATGGCAGGAAAAGTGATTGATGGGATAAATGCTCCTCCACGGATTCTGAGATTTGCAATCCAAGGTAATGGCAGCAAAGATTTCATAGTAAAGATAGTTCTTTACCCTGTATTAGTAAAGCTCATTCCGGGGCTGGTTTTATTTGAGTCTGACAGAGATCTGGGTGGAACAGACTCCCAACTCCATGGACCGCGGTTTGATGTGTCCTCCTAAGTCTTGATTAGGCCGCTGGTCCTAGCTCTCAGAGAGAGTGTGTGTCTCCATGTGAGGAGGCAACTAGGAGCATGGCTGCTCATCCCTGAACTTGGATACAATTGTTCGCTTTATAAAGGACACTTACCCTAAACCAAAGACTTTGTCTACGGACACAGTAATGCCCCGTACACACGATCGGATTTTCCGACAACAAATGTTGGATGTGAGCTTGTTGGCGGAAAGTCCGACTGTGTGTACGCTCCATCGAACATTTTGTTGTCGGACTTTCCGCCAACAAATGTTGGCTAGCAGGTTCTCGAATTTTCCGCCATCAAAGTGTTGTTGTCAGACTTTCC
Source organism: Lithobates clamitans (assembly GCA_037952925.1). Lineage (NCBI taxonomy): Eukaryota > Metazoa > Chordata > Amphibia > Anura > Ranidae > Lithobates > Lithobates clamitans. The sequence continues at coordinate 146,199 of JBBGZY010001826.1, forward strand.
GATCGTGTGTACACACGTCCGACGCACAAAAGTTCACGCATGCTCGGAATCAAGTACGAGCCGGAAGCGCTCGGTCTTGTAAAACTAGCGTTCGTAATGGAGATATCACGTACGTCTTGTATGTCACTACGTTCGTAATTGTTGGCCAACATTTGTGTGACCGCGTGTATGCAAGACAAGTTGAAGCCAACAACCTTCGAACAAAAATCCACAGTTTTGTTGTCGGAAAGTCCAATCGTGTGTACGAAGAAGTTTACTTTCTTATGATTTGTGGCCTTTTCTTTCTGTTTATAAATATTCTTTGGATTAAATATGACACTTGTGTTTAATAAACTGTGAGTTGGTCCTTGCCTCGAGTCTGATTCCCTACAAAGGTCATTGTCGTGCTGGAAAGTCCAAGAGCGTCACATGCACAGCTTTCCTGCAGAAGCATGCACATTGTCTGCCAGTATTTTCTGATAACATGCTGCATTCGTCTTGCCATGAATTTTCACCAGATTCCCCATGCATTCAGAGCTCACACACCACCAAAATATCAGTGAGCCACCACCATGCTTCACAGTGGGGATGGTATTCTTGTAGCTATATCTCTTGTTCACCCCCTCTCCAAACATAGTGCTTATGGTTGTGACCATAATTCACTAGTTTGGTCTCATCATTCCAGATTACAGTGTGCCAGAAGCTGTGAAGCGTGTCAAGGTGTTGTCGGCCATATTGTAAGCAGGCTTTTTTGTGGCATTGGCGCAGTAAAGGCTTTTTATTCTGGCAGTTTGACCATGCAACTCATTCTTGCTCAAGTATCGTCATATTGTGCTGCTTGAAACAACTATACCTTAGACATGTGCACAGCCAAAAAAATTCGTTCATTTTCGTTTTCGTTTCATTAGTTCATTATTTTTTTCGTTTTTCGGGTCATTCGTTATGATCGCGATTCGTAAATTCGTAAATGCGTTCATTTGTACGTTCGTACTTTCGTAAAATCGAACATTCGTTCATTCGTACATTCGTAAATTCGAACATTCGTACATTCGTAAATTAGAAAATTCGGAAATTTGTAAATTCTAAGTTTGAAAATCCAAAAACCCGAAAATTCAAAAATCTGAAATAGTAACTAACTATTAAAATATAGGTATTGGAATTTCTTTTCAAATTTGACTGTCAGTGAACGTAACAAATACGAATTTATCCGAAGTTACGAATTATCCAAAACGAATGCTGCATCTAAACAAATGGAACGGAACAAATTAATAATAAATAATAATAATAAAACGTTGTTATTATTATTATTGTTAATTATTATTATTAATTCATTATGTTCCATTCCGTTTTTTCGGATCATTCATAACTTTGGATAAATTTGTATGTGTTACGTTCACTAACAGCCAAATTTGTAAGGAAATTACAATACCTATAATTTAAAAGTTACTAGTAATTACTAACAGTTAAGTTATTATTAGTTAACTATTATTTCAGATTTTCGAATTTACAAATTTATGAATTCACTAATTTACTAATGTACGAATGTACGAATGTACGAATGCCCAAATTTACGAATGTCCAACTTTATCGAATTTATGAATATTCGGAAAAAATTCGTTAAACGGGTTTTCGTTAATTCGGATATTCCCAAATTAACGAATTTGTCGAAATTCGTTAGAAAACGAATTTGGAACGAAACGAATTGCACATGCCTACTATACCTTCCTTTTCCCGAGCAGCCTGTATGTCTCCTGAGGTTACCTGTGAGTTTTTCTTTGTATCCTGAACAATTCTCCTGGCAGTTGTGGCTAAAATCTTTCTTGGTCTACCTGATCTTGGCTAGTTATCTGGAGATCCCCAAATTTTCCACTTCTTAATCATGATTGCACAATACTGACTCACATATTCAAGGCTTTGGATATCTTTTTATATCCTTTTCCATCTTTATAAAGTGCCATTACCTTCTTACGCAGGTCTTTTGACAGTTCTTTTCTGCCCCCCGTGGCTCAGGATCTAGCCTGCTCAGTGCATCCTGGAATCTCCAGCAAGCTCTTTAGAATTTTTGGTGCTTCTTTTTCTATGAATGGCCAACAGCAGATACGGAGGAGGATGATAGACAATATGATTGTAACTATTGGAATCAGACAATTGAGTCCAGGAACTCTCAATGGGGTTATGAATACTTTGAGGCTGATAATGTTATACCACAACCGCTGTGGTATTGGGGTTAATAGGGTCAAGTGGTGGGTGCTTTTTCAATGGGTTGGGCAAAAGTGTATTTTAGGGCGTGGCAGCCCACTTTTATTAAACAAAACAGAATGTTCACACAGACGTCAGTTGCCCATGTAGAGGTTGTTCCACGCCAACATGAACCGAGCCACCCAGCTCCCTTGTCAACAGCTCCGCTGCTGTTCTTACCAGTCACTCTGACTGTATTGTCCAGCTCTCCTGGTTCTCTCGGCTCACTAAGCCTTTAGTCGAGGTGCCCTGCTGCCCAGCCCACTCCAAGCCTCTGGGTAAGGGTTCTCCTGACACCCCGATAGGAGCCGACCTGACTCTCGGTACCAGTGCCGGGACAAGGTCAGGATGCCAAATGGCTCTCTTCCCCCCAAAATATATGGGTATTATGTGTCAGCAAAGATCTTCTCCCACCCCCACCCCCCCCCAACCAAATGAAAGCACTAATCTTCACAATTACCTCCTGAGCATAAAATTGCCTCTGCAAGCCAAAATCCCCCCCCCCCCCAAAAAAAACCTTCTTCCAGTACAAATCCCTCCCCCCCACTCAAATCCTCTCCCTCCCCAAATCCCCTCACCCAGCACAAACCCACTACCCCTCAAATTTGCCCTCTGAACATACATCCTCTCCCACCCCCTCCAAATCCACATCTACCAGCACAATCCCCCCCCCAATCGCCTCTACTAGCACTAATCCTCCACGCAAATTTACCCTCCTAGCACAAAATACACCAATCATCCCTACTAGCACCCTCCCTTCCCTAAATCCTTCTTCCTACCTGAAATTCACTCTCCTAGTACAAATACCCCCCCCCCTCCAAATAACCCCTTCTAGCACAGCCAAGCAAATCACTGCCATGCCCAGGGCCGTTGCCCCCTCCTGCCCATCCCTTGTCCCGGCCCTGCCTGGGACGAGACCTTGTGGCCCCTCTTACCCCGGATGAGACCTCCTGTTGCCAAATGGGGAGCCCTGAGCCATCCTCAGACTTGAGTTTATAACGACCCTGCACACCTGTGTACTCACTGCTGCCAAACCTGGAGACGGGATTAAGGGTTCCATCCCACCCAAGATACATTGGAACATTCTGGCTCCAGGCCCCAATCCAGGACTACAGAATCCGGGGAAAACCAAAAATGCAGCTTTTTTCCCGCTCAGAAATGATAGTCTGGAACTTAATGCGAATCCTGGGTCATTTTGTCCTACATTTTCACAGTGACGGAGCCTCATACTGTCACACCGCTCAGACATTTCATGCTCATTAAATCCCTGCAGAACCACCAAAGGGCACATGCAACTAGACATGTGCATGACGAAAACATTTGTTTAGTTTCATTTCGATTCGTTAATCTATTTACCATATTTTTCGCTCCGTAAAACACAATTCCCCCCCTCCAAAAAATGGGGGAAAGTGCCTGTGCGTTGTATGGGGCGAATATCGAGCAGGACTACCACACCCCCCATCCCCCCATCGCTGCCACAGCACATACCAGTCCGGCCGTGATCCGAGGGCACGGCTGCAGAAGGGAGGCAGCCGACGCCATTTGCGGGAACACACTGCTGGGGTCAGAGAGGCAACGATCATATTTTTCGGGACCGGCCGGGCCCCAGCAGCATGCATGATGATGATATAGGAAGGGAAGGGGGCCCAGCACCGGGTAGAAGAAGCCATCCCAGGAGGCTTTGCAGCAGGCGAGCAGCCCCAGTGCGTGGAGGCGTGCAGCATGCCCAATCGACGTCACTATGTGTTGCTCCATGCACTGGGCCTGTGTTCTATCAGAACATGCAACCAAAGTGACGTTGCGTTGCGGCCATCTTGATACACCCACACTCGTCCGCAGTAAGAGAAGTCGGCAAGCGGACATCTTTATACACCCACCAGAGTCTTGCTTTTCAGTTATTTTTAACAGTAAACTCAGCGGCTTTCTGACAGGACACCTGCTCACCTGCTGCCATTAGTAAACCTACAGTATTGTGTACCCACATTGGTCACCCCCTCACTCACAGGTCCCAGCAAGCCACCGCAGGGCCAGTCAGACCAGCAAGCCACCGCAGGGCCAGTCAGACCAGCAAGCCACAACGGGGTCAATCAGACCAGCAAGCCACAATGGGGCCAATCAGACCAGCAAGCCTTAACAGGGCCAATCAGACCAGCAAGCCACAACGGGGGCCAATCAGACCAGCAAGCCACAACGGGGCCAATCAGACCAGCAAGCCACAACGAGGCCAATCAGACCAGCAAGCCACAACAGGGCCAATCAGACCAGCAAGCCACAACGGGGCCAATCAGACCAGCAAGCCACAACGGGGCCAATCAGACCAGCAAGCCACAACAGGGCCAATCAGACCAGCAAGCCTTAACAGGGCCAATCAGACCAGCAAGCCACAACGGGGCCAATCAGACCAGCAAGCCACAATGGGGCCAATCAGACCAGCAAGCCACAACAAGGCCAATCAGACCAGCAAGCCACAACAGGGCCAATCAGACCAGCAAGCCACAACGGGGCCAATCAGACCAGCAAGCCACAATGGGGCCAATCAGACCAGCAAGCCACAACAGGGCCAATCAGACCAGCAAGCCACAACGGGGCCAATCAGACCAGCAAGCCACAACAGGGCAAATCAGACCAGCAAGCCTTAACAGGTCCAATCAGACCAGCAAGCCACAACGGGGCCAATCGGACCAGCAAGCCACAACAGGGCCAATCAGATCAGCAAGCCACAACGGGGCCAATCAGACCAGCAAGCCACAATGGTGGGCCAATCAGACCAGCAAGCCACAACGGGGCCAATCAGACCAGCAAGCCACAATGAGGCCAGTCAGACCAGCAAGCCTTAACGAGGCCAATCAGACCAGCAAACCACAACAGAGCCAGTCAGACCAGCAAGCCACAACGGGGCCAGTCAGACCAGCAAGCCTTAACGAGGCCAATCAGACCAGCAAGCCACAACGGGGCCAATCAGACCAGCAAGCCACAACGGGGGCCAATCAGACCAGCAAACCACAACAGAGCCAGTCAGACCAGCAAGCCACAACGGGGCCAGTCAGACCAGCAAGCCTTAACGAGGCCAATCAGACCAGCAAGCCACAACGGGGCCAATCAGACCAGCAAGCCTTAACGAGGCCAATCAGACCAGCAAGCCACAACGGGGCCAATCAGACCAGCAAGCCACAACAGGGCCAATCAGACCAGCAAGCCACAACAGGGCCAATCAGACCAGCAAGCCACAACAGGGTCAGGGACCGGGTGCCAGCCCATTTGGTTCAGAATATTTCTTTTCTGGTTTTCCTCCTCTAAAACCTAGGTGTGTCTTACGGTCAGGTTTGTCTTATGGAGTGAAAAATATGGTATTTTGTTTCGTTAAATTCAGTTGATTCGTTCAATTCGTATGCGGAATTCATATTCGGAATTTGTTCTATGTCTTTTTTGAATTTTCCTCGAATGTACCAATTTTTTCACTTCAAACTGTTTGCATCGATACATTTTAAATCGGTTGAATCAAATATTTAAAGCATAAATTTGATTAGAATGTGGCAAAGTGAACAAACAAAAGAAAAATCTTCAAATGATTTCAATGACTCTTTAAATCACCTTTTAGTTTAACAAAAACAGCATTATTTCTCAATGGTCCTCTAATCACACACAGTCTTTGATTTCAGAAATATGTTTACAGATCGAATTTGATGTAAAATTAGATTCGAATTTCAATTTTAATTTCGGAAATTCGGATGAATTTAGTTTCGTTATTTGGAGCATTCGGTAAACTTCGTTTATACTGTAATTTGGGTATTTGGACATATCCGAATCTCCGAATGATGAAAAATTTGTCTGAATATTTATTCGGAACGAAACAAACCGCACATGTCTACATGGAACATTAATATCTAATAGCTAAACCTCCCTTCCCCCCACCACCGCCCAGGTCTTGTACCTTTCTGCACACTCATCACTTCTATAGACTATATCTGGATCTTTAGTAGGGATAACAGAGCACATTAAACAAAACTTGATTTTGCACCTAATACAACAATTATCTGAACATTTTTCAAGATATTGGCTTCTAATTTCACCAATACTCCCGGAAATTACCTTGAAAAAAGTTTATCTTTAAGGCTAGGAGAAAACATCGATGTGTGAAGAGGCTTTGCTTATCAACAAAGCTATGTCACCTCCCAGTGCTGTCATGGTGATCACACGGTTTTGGTAGGGTTAGCACTCGGGTCAGAATTACCTTTAAGGTTAGAGCTGCCATTGGGGTCACTGCTAGAGTCAGGGTTACTATTCAGATTAGTGTTGGGTTAGGGTAACTGTTAGAGTTAGTGATAAGATTAGTGTAACCATTAGTGTTAGTGCTAGGGTTAAGGTTACCATTAGTGTTAGTGCTAGGCATGACGTTAGCATTAAGTGCTAGGATTAAGGTTACCATTGGGATTAGTGCTAGGATTAAGGTTACCATTGGGATAAATGCTAGGATTAGGGTTACCATTGGGATTAGTGCTAGGGATAGGGTTACCATTGGGATTAGTGCTAGGATTAGAGTTACCATTGGGATTAGTGCTATGATTAGAGTTACCATTGGGATTAGTGCTAGGATTAGGGTTAGTGCTAGGATTAGGATTACCATTGGGATTAGTGCTAGGATTAGGTTTACCATTAGGATTAGTGCTAGGATTAGGGTTAGCATTAGGGTTAGTGCTGGGTTTAGGGTTAGCATTAGGGTTAGTGCTAGGATTAGGGTTACCATTGGTATTAATGCTAGGGATAGGGTTACAATTAGGATTGGTGCTAGTATTAGGGTTATCATTTAGATTAGTGCTGGGATTAGGTTTACCATTGGGATTAGTGCTAGGATTAGGTTTACCATTGGGATTAGTGCTAGGATTAGGTTTACCATTGGGATTAGTGCTAGGATTAGGGTTACCATTGGGATTAGTGCTAGGATTAGGTTTACCATTGGGATTAGTGCTAGGATTAGGGTTACCATTGGGATTAGTGCTAGGATTAGGGTTAGCATTAGGGTTAGTGTTGGGATTAGGGTTAGCATTAGAGTTAGTGCTGGGATTAGGGTTAGCATTAGGGTTAGTGCTAGGATTAGAGTTACCATTGGGATTAGTGCTAGGATTAGGATTACCATTAGGGTTAGTGCTAGGATTAGGGTTACCATTGGGATTAGTGTTAGGATTAGGGTTACCGTTGGGATTAGTGCTAGGATTAGGGTTAGCATTAGGGTTAGTGCTAGGATTAGAGTTACCATTGGGATTAGTGCTAGGATTAGGGTTACCATTGGGGTTAGTGCTAGGATTAGGGTTACTATTGGGATTAGTGCTGGAATTAGGGATACCATTGGTATTAATGCTAGGGATAGGGTTACAATTAGGATTAGTGCTAGTATTAGGGTTAGTGCTAGGACTAGGGTTAGTGCTAGGATTACCATTGGGATTAGTGCAAGGATTAGAGTTACCATTGGGATTAGTGCTAGGATTAGGGTTAGTATTAGGGTTAGTGCTAAGGTTAACATTGGGGTTAGTGCAAGGATCAGGGTTACCATTAAGATTCGTGTTAGACTTACCACTGGGGTTAGTGCTAAGGGTAAGATTACCTTTGGGGTTAGTGCTAGGATCAGGGTTACAATTAGGTTTAGTGCTGGATTTAGAGTTATCATTGGGATAATGGGATTCATGCTAGGATTAGGGTTACCATTGGGAGTGCTAGACTTACCATTAGGGTTAGTGCTAGAGATAGGGTTGTCATTAGGTTTAGTGCTTGGATTAGGGTTACTATTAGGATTCATACTAGGATTACGGTTACCATTAGGGTTAGTGCTAGGGTTAGGGTTACCACTGGGATTAGTTCTAGGATTAGGGATAACATTTGTTGGAAAAGGAACAGTTCCAGGATGGTTGGAATGAACTTTTCTAACACTCAGGCTCTATTTAAAGATAATTGCACCCTTAGAAACCCTTAAAAAAACACTCATTTTGAATTCCATGCTGATCGTAATGCATGTAGCCAAAATGGGAAATTTTGGCAAAATGTCCAGATTTTCACCAAAATACTGGCAAAGTGAAATCTCCCAATTTCCCCCGACACTGCCCAGCTAAGGAGATGGAGAGGTTGCTCCCTTGATACATAGAACTTAAGGGGAACCCAAACAACTCCTTATATTCAGTAGAAAAGTTATAAGAAAAAAAAATGGATAAAATTAGACTTTTTTTTTATACAGTCTTGTTTAGAAGTTTAATTGAAGCTCTTCACTAATTTGGAACTTTTGAAATAAAGAAAAACATCTCATTAAGGAGCGGTGTCACGAGGCAGAAATGACTGTCCAGGGATATGAAAGGGAAAAATAAATGACGTTTGGAAGTTTAATTGGAATGTTATTCTTGGTGGCAGCGGAGGAGCTGGGATTGAGTGACAGCTGTGAATCATTAGCGGCGGAGGGCTGTTGTTATTTTCTTGTCACTTTCAGCAGAATCTCCGAGAAATAAGCAGGCAGAACGCACGGTGAGGGCGGAGGAGTCACAAAGGAATTAGCACTCATAATATATGTAAATCATCATCCTAGGATGGCTTCTCAGCTGTTGGGTTGTGTTATTTAAACTCCAGGATTGGCAAATGCCATGCTGGATGTACTGGGTGACATTGGCACACTGCTTAGAAGTGAACAATCAAAATTGGGAGAATAAGAACTAAATAAGTCTGTGAAGGTTCCCATTTATCCAGGTAATGGTATAGATCTGTGGTCTCCAATCTGTGGCCCTTTGCTTGCCTTTATCCAGCCCTTTGAGGCACTGTGCCATCCACCAGTGATAGGGCAACCATTCCTCCCACTGACACCAATGATGGGGCACCATTCCTCCCACTGACACCGGTGATGGGGCACTATTCCTCCCACTGACACCAATTATGGGGCACCATTCCTCCCACTGACACCTATGATGGGGCACCATTCCTCCCACTGACACCAGTGATGGGGCACTATTCCTCCCACTGACATCAATGATGGGGCTTTATTCCTTTCACTGACACCAATGATGGGACACTATTCCTCATTGACACCAAGGATGGGACACTATTCCTACACTAATACCAGTGATGGGGCACCATTCCTCCCACTGACACCAATAATGGGACACTTTTCCTCCCACTGACACCAGTGATGGGACACTATTCCTCCCACTGACACCAATGATGTGACACTTTTCCTCCCACTGACACCAATGATGGGACACTTTTCCTCCCACTGACACCAATGATGGGGCACTATTCCTCCCACTGACACCAACGATGGGACACTATTCCTTCCACTGACACCAATGATGGGACACTATTCCTCCCACTGACACCAATGATGGGGCACCATTCCTCCCACTGACACCAGTGATGGGGCACTATTCCTCCTATTGACACCAATGATGGGGCACCATTCCTCCCACTGACACCAGTGATGGGGCACTATTCCTTCCACTGACACCAGTGATGGGGCACTATTCCTTCCACTGACACCAGTGATGGGGCACTATTCCTCCCACTGACACCAATGATGGGACACTATTCCTCCCACTGACACCAATGATGGGACACTATTCCTCCCACTGACACCAATGATGGGACAGCATTACTCCCATGACACCAACAACGTAGCACCATTCCTACCTTAAATACCAACAGTGGGTCACTATTCCTTCCACTAAAACCAGTGATGGGAACTTTCTATTTCCACAGGCCACACTACACTTCTGTATCATCCAGACAGTTCTTCTCTTAGTGGATATGACCTCTGTCTATGACACCCACTCGATACAAAACTAACAACAAGCTTTTACCTTTAGATACATGTTTACCTTTATTATCCCTCACATGTCTAACATCCCAATCAAAGCAGCATTTTAAACCTCAGAAAAATGTTGGCTTCCTATTGTTGAAGTTTTTGTTTGCCCACCCAAGGGGTAGTTTTGCCCCTTTTCTGTTAGAGAAGGGCCTAAACATTCAGTCATTGAAATTTACAGCATTAACTTACCGTATCTTCACACTGAGGAATCAGATCAATTTTCGATCCAGGACCTCCATCCTTCATAACCTGGCAGAGGTTCCGACCCTTCTCCATAACCTGGTAGAGGTTCTAACCCTTCTCCATAACCCTGGCAGAGGTTCTAACCCTTCTCCATAACCCTGGCAGAGGTTCTAACCCTTCTCCATAACCCTGGCAGAGGTTCTAACCCTTCTCCATAACCCTGGTAGAGGTTCTAACCCTTCTCCATAACCCTGGTAGGGGTTCTAACTCTTCTCCATAACCTGGTAGAGGTTCTAACCCAGTAGTGTCAAGCTCAGTTTCATCATTTGCCACATCAGCAGTATAGTTACCCTCTAATGGTCAGTTGTATCTGAGGTGTACAGAGAGCAGAGTTCACGAGTAAGTTATGTGCAGAGTACTGTTCCAGGGGAGCCCTATACAGAGTTCAGGGGTGTGGTGTGTACAGATTGCAGGGTTCAGGGGTGTGCTGTGTACAGAGTGCAGGGTTCAGGAGTGTGCCATGTACAGAGAGCAGAGTTCAGGGGCATGCCGTGTACAGAGTGCAAAATTCAGGGGCATGCTGTGTACAGAGTGCAGAGTTTAGGGCGTGCTGTGTACAGAGTGCAGAGTTCAGAGGTGTGCTGTGTACCGAGTGCAGCATTCAGGGTGTGCTGTGTACAGAGTGCAGAGTTCAGAGGCGTGCTGTGTACAGAGTGAAGAGTTCAGGGGCGTGCTGTGTACAGAGTACAGGGTTCAGGGCGTGCTGTGTACAGAGTGCAGAGTTCAGAGGTGTGCTGTGTACCGAGTGCAGCATTCAGGGTGTGCTGTGTACAGAGTGCAGAGTTCAGAGGCGTGCTGTGTACAGAGTGAAGAGTTCAGGGGCGTGCTGTGTACAGAGTGCAGAGTTCAGGGGCGTGCTGTGTACAGAGTACAGGGTTCAGGGGCGTGCTGTGTACAGATGGAGAGTTCAGGAGCATGATGTGTACAGAGTACAGGGTTCAGGGGCGTGCTGTGTACAGAGTGCAGAGTTCAGGGGCGTGCTGTGTACAGAGTACAGGGTTCAGGGGCGTGCTGTGTACAGAGTGCAGAGTTCAGGAGCATGATGTGTACAGAGTGCAGGGTTCAGGGGCGTGATGTGTGCAGGGTTCAGGGGCATACTGTGTACAGAGTGCAGAGTTCAGGGGCGTGCTGTGTACAGAGTGCAGAGTTCAGGGGTGTGCTGTGTACAGAGTGCAGAGTTCAGGGGCGTGCTGCGTACAAAGTGCAGAGTTCAGGGACGTGCTGTGTACAGAGTGCAGAGTTCAGGGGTGTGCTGTGTACAGAGTGCAGAGTTCAGGGGTGTGCTGTGTACAGAGAGCAGAGTTAAGGTGTCTTCTGTGTACAGACAACAGACTTCAGGGGCATGCCATGTACAGAGTGCAGAATTCAGGGGTGTGCTGTGTGCAGAGTTCAGGGGCATGCCGTGTACAGAGTGCAGAGTTCAGGGGCGTGCTGTGTACAGAGTGCAGAGTTCAGGGGCGTGCTGTGTACAGAGTGCAGAGTTCAGGGGCATGCTGTGTACAGAGTACAGGGTTCAGGGGCGTGCTGTGTACAGAGTGCAGAGTTCAGGAGCATGATGTGTACAGAGTGCAGGGTTCAGGGGCGTGATGTGTGCAGGGTTCAGGGGCATACTGTGTACAGAGTGCAGAGTTCAGGGGCGTGCTGTGTACAGAGTGCAGAGTTCAGGGGTGTGCTGTGTACAGAGTGCAGAGTTCAGGGGCGTGCTGCGTACAAAGTGCAGAGTTCAGGGGCGTGCTGTGTACAGAGTGCAGAGTTCAGGGGTGTGCTGTGTACAGAGTGCAGAGTTCAGGGGTGTGCTGTGTACAGAGAGCAGAGTTAAGGTGTCTTCTGTGTACAGACAACAGACTTCAGGGGCATGCCATGTACAGAGTGCAGAATTCAGGGATGTGCTGTGTGCAGAGTTCAGGGGCATGCCGTGTCCAGAGTGCAGAGTTCAGGGGCGTGCTGTGTACAGAGTGCAGAGTTCAGGGGCGTGCCGTGTACAGAGTGCAGAGTTCAGGGGCGTGCCGTGTACAGAGTGCAGAGTTCAGGGGCATGCTGTGTACAGAGTTCAGAGTTCAGAGGCATGCCGTGTACAGAGTGCAGAGTTCAGGGACGTTCCATGTACAGAGTGCAGAGTTCAGGGGCGTGCTGTGTACAAAGTGCAGGGTTCAGGGGCGTGCTGTGTGCAGAGTTCAGGGGCATGCTGTGTGCAGAGTTCAGGGGTGTGCTGTGTACAGAGTTCAGGGGCGTTCTGTGTACAGAGTGCAGAGTTCAGGGGCGTTCTGTGTACAGAGTGCAGAGTTCAGGGGCGTTCCATGTACAGAGAGCAGGGTTCAGGGGTGTGCTGTTTACAAAGTTCAGGGGCGTGGTGTGTACAGAGTGCAGAGTTCAGGGATGTGCCATGTGCAGAGTTCAGGAGTGTTCTGTGTACAGAGTGCAGGGTTCAGGAGTATTCTGTGTACAGAGTGCAGGGTTCAGGAGTGTTCTGTGTACAGAGTGCAGGGTTCAGGGGTGTTCTGTGTACAGAGTGCAGGGTTCAGGGGTGTTCTGTGTACAGAGTGCAGAGTTTAGGGTTGTCCTGTGTACAGAGTGCAGAGTTTAGGGTTGTCCTGTGTACAGAGTGCAGAGTTTAGGGTTGTGCTATGCTCAGTGTGCAACCCCAATGTAGGTTCCCAACGTCAAGCTGCAAAACTGGGTGCAAGGGCCACATGGGTCGGATTTGGAGAGATTTCACATCACTTCCTGTCCTTTTAGGATACGTGGGAAAGTTTTTCCAAAGGGGACACTGTTTGCACTTTCCCGCTCTCTCCATAATTTCAAATTCTACATTTTTGGGTTTTCTTTGGTCTTTGATTAATGTCCCAATATTTCCCACTGTTTTTGTGTGCGCGACATTTGTCACAATCGAGTATAAGAGATGTTGACGGGAGGGGGGGAGGGGAGGCGTCCGTCTAATGGATTGGTTCCCGACAACCGCCATCGACTGTTCCTAGTTAACTTCAGTAAGAAATTCGCCCTCTGCTCCGAACAATCAGATATAATTTGAGGAGATCGCTTTAATTCATGGATAATAAAATAATGCGTTCCCCAGACACGGCCGGAACGCCGCTCAGAATTCACTCCGAATATTACAGGATTTGCGGCTAATGATTTAAAACTCCTCGTCATCTCATTACAGCGCTAATGTAAACACCGCCGGAGCCGCGGAGGGGAGCGGAATCCATTGACTGCGAATACATTAGATAAATAAGCCCCAATTACATTAGAAGATAGGCGGCTGTGAGGCGCCTCGGTGGAACGCACGGCGCGGGGGGTTTAAAGGGGACCTGTCATGGCAATTATTACCGGGCACATCCCAGGCTCCGGCCACGCCTCCTGTCATCGAATGATTGGTGGAAGCGAAACATCCAAGGGAAAAAGTCAGGAAATGTTGCTGATTTCACGGCAAGGGTGTTTTTGTTGTATTGTTCTGCGCAAACCTTTGTACATATTGTAAGAGCGCAACTGAACGATTGAATTATCTAAATTTAAAGGGCGTATTTGAAGAGCTACTCGTTGTGTGAAACTGCATGTACATTCCTTCTGTGCAAAATGGAACGTTATTAGGCTATATGATCTCCAGGTTGAATGTTACTCATTCATACAGAAGACAGTGACTCTGGATAATAACTCATTATGGCCATTAGATGGAGCTGATGATCATAGAAAATAAAAATTTACTTTCTATAATTATCAGCTCAATCTAGTGGCTAGTATTTACTTCTTATGATCATTAACTCCAGCTAGTGGCCAGTATTTACTTCCTCTGATCATCAGCTCCTATCTTGTGGCCAGTATTTACTTCCTCTGATCATCAGCTCCTATCTTGTGGCCAGTATTTACTTCCTATGATCATCAGCTCCATCTAGTGGCCACTATTTACTTCCTATGATCGTCAGCTCCATCTAGTGGCCACTATTTACTTCCTATGATCGTCAGCTCCATCTAGTGGCTAGTATTCACTTTCTATGATCGTCAGCTCCATCCAGTGGCCAGTATTTACTTCCTATGATCGTCAGCGCCATCTAGTGGTCAGTATTTACTTCCTCTGATCATCAGCTCCCTCTAGTGGCCAGCATTTACTTCCTATGATCGTCAGCTCCATCTAGTGGCCAGTATTTACTTCCTATGATCGTCAGCCCCCTCTAGTGGCCAGTATTTACTTACTATGATCGTCAGCCCCCTCTAGTGGCCAGTATTTACGTCCTATGATCGTCAGCGCCATCTAGTGGTCAGTATTTACTTCCTATGAACATCAGCTCCATCTAGTGGCCAGTATTTACTTCCTATGATCGTCAGCTCCATCCAGTGGCCAGTATTTACTTCCTATGATGATATTTTTTCATTCTTTTGGTTTTGAATGTATTCATACATCCTAGCGTAATTTCCGGCGGTGTATGTCTCTGTTGATGCTGGCATTTCCTGGTTTGGTGTATTTCACATCACTTCCGGTATGCCGCCATCTTCTGGGCGTCACTTCCGGTTGGCGTCACGCGCCGTACTGATGTCATTTCCAGTGCGACCTCAGTTGTGCTATTTGGCTCTCACAAAGCGTCCTCACCTTCTGGTTTTGGTGCCAAAGTGGCCCTGTGACTTGAGGGTGGAGGGGGGTATAAACATCCCATTTTTGGTCTTTATTTGTGGTCCAGCATGGGAAGGGGAGCGATCGATTTTTGAACCTTTGACTTGAGGTAACTTTACTGATTCTGGGGGAATTGTGCTCTTGTTGATCCTCGGGCTTTGGAATATTTAATCATTGATTGGATTTTTTTTTATATCTTTCTGATTCAGGGGGTCATGATTTGACTTTATGAAAGTTCAGAAATTAATTCATCTCTCATCATTCCTTGTACTTTTATCCATTCCTTTTTGGAAGTGGAAGTGAATAAACAACTTTCAAGCCCGGGAACTTATCGAAGGATTCCTGGTGTAGTGTGAAAGTTCTAGTCAATGTTCCTGGGTTTGGAATTACAATTGGTTGGGGATTATTTCTTGGCCCCATGTCTAATTGTTTCCATCACTCTGCCTTTTAGTTTTTGGACCGTTACCAGTGGCTGTACTTTACATATATCCCCCCTCTGTGGCTTTACCTGATGATCCGATTTTTCATATCCCTTTGACTTTCGAGCCTCAATTTACTTACAAAAAGTTTTTGAACATACAGGTAATCAATATGACCAGTTGTGATTCTGGCGCTATGCATTTTACCAACTCATGAATGTTTTCAAATTTGTAAACTTTTGTCATATGCTTTTGATGTTTTGTGACTGTTCATTGTTCTATTTTTCTAAAAATTATTTTTATTCTTAGTGCTTACTGTGCCTGATATCAATAAATTCTCCTGAAGAAGCCAATTACCAAGGCGAAACATGTAGAGATGTAGAACATGATCAGTCTGCACTTGTATCAGTACTATAATATCAATACTTACCCTTTTGGATGTCTGTTTTTAACATTGTTCTAATAAATTTCTACTTTTTTACAAACTATTTTATTATTATTTTGCACCCTAAAAATCCCAAATATACCTTCCAAATTTCTACTTTCTATGATTGTTAGCTCCATCTAATGCCCAGTATTTACTTCCTATGATCATCAGCTCCATCTAGTGGCCAGTATTTACTTCCTATGATCGTCAGCTCCATCTAGTGGCCGGTAATTACTTCCTTTGATGGTCAGCTCCATCTAGTGGCCGGTATTTACTTCCTATGATGGTCAGCTCCATCTAGTGGCCAGTATTTACTTCCTATGATGGTCAGCTCCATCTAGTGGCCAGTATTTACTTCCTATGATGGTCAGCTCCATCTAGTGGCCAGGATTTACTTCCTATGATCGTCAGCTCCATCTAGTGCGCAGTATTTATTTCTTATGATTATCAGCAACTTCTAGTGGGCAGTATTTACTTCCTATGATCATCAGCTCCATCTAGTGGCCAGTATTTACTTCCTATGATGGTCAGCTCCATCTAGTGGCCGGTATTTACTTCCTATGATGGTCAGCTCCATCTAGTGGCCGGTATTTACTTCCTATGATGGTCAGCTCCATCTAGTGGCCAGTATTTACTTCCTATTATGGTCAACTCCATCTAGTGGCCAGTATTTACTTCCTATGATCGTCAGCTCCATCTAGTGGCCAGTATTTACTTCCTATGATGGTCAGCTCCATCTAGTGGCCGGTATTTACTTCCTATGATGGTCAGCTCCATCTAGTGGCCAGTATTTACTTCCTATGATCGTCAGCTCCATCTAGTGGCCGGTAATTACTTCCTATGATGGTCAGCTCCATCTAGTGGCCGGTATTTACTTCCTATGATGGTCAGCTCCATCTAGTGGCCAGTATTTACTTCCTATGATGGTCAGCTCCATCTAGTGGCCAGTATTTACTTCCTATGATGGTCAGCTCCATCTAGTGGCCGGTATTTACTTCCTATGATCGTCAGCCCCCTCTAGTGGCCAGTATTTACTTCCTATGATGGTCAGCTCCATCTAGTGGCCGATATTTACTTCCTATGATGGTCAGCTCCATCTAGTGGCCGGTATTTACTTCCTATGATCATCAGCTCCATCTAGTGGCCAGTATTTACTTCCTATGATCATAAGCTCCATCTAGTGGCCAGGATTTACTTCCTATGATCGTCAGCTCCATCTAGTGGACAGTATTTACTTCCTATGATCGTCAGCAACATCTAGTGGGCAGTATTTACTTCCTATGATCATCAGCTCCATCTAGTGGCCAGTATTTACTTCCTATGATCGTCAGCTCCATCTAGTGGCCAGTATTTACTTCCTATGATCATAAGCTCCATCTAGTGGCCAGGATTTACTTCCTATGATCGTCAGCTCCATCTAGTGGCCAGTATTTACTTCCTATGATCATCAGCTCCATCTAGTGGCCAAAATGCAATATTTTCCTGATTCACTATTCTGTATGAATGAATAACCCATTTGCACAGAATGAATGTACATGCAGTATCATAGAACGAATAGATTTGCAAATGTGTTTTTTTCATCAATACACCCTTAAGATTTACTATTATAAAATATATAAAAGTATTTAAAAGTCTAATATTTTTCATATACAAAATAACATTTCAGGTTTGTGCGGATGACACCTTCTTCTCTCTCGGCGCCCGTGCCCCCCCCCCCCTCCCTTGTGGCACAGAAGATGCGTTTTACTTCTATAAGCTCCTTCCGCCGGCTGATCTCCTGTTTTATCATTTATATGTCCCATCAATATTTCATACTTTAATAAGTCGGCCTCTCTCGGCAGTAATATGTGATTCTGTCCCCCCGTGTTTACTTTGCCGGATCTCATCACCTCTCCGCACTTCGCTGTTTATCGTGTTGGATTCTGGACGTGGCGGTGGAACAACGGCGTCTGTAGCTGTGCGGTCCTGGGGGGGGTCATACTATCCCCCCATAAACTGCTCCACCCATATCGGGGGGACTGCGGGTTCTGGAAGGGGTGGTGGGATTTGATGGAGGGTGTTGAGTTTGCCCAAAGTCTCCGATTTGTGGGGACATTCTGAGTTTTGTTGTTTCCGGATAAATTGTGCAAAACCCCCATCGGAACTTCTGGAATCGTTCGATACTTTGTATCCATTCATATCATGAACTCCGGACAAATATGAAAGACACAAATGAACCGCTTGCCTACTGTACGTTGTCATATGACGTAATTTACTTTGAGTGGTTACATCTGAACAGTGGCGGCTGGTGCTCCATTTTTGGAACCCCCCCCCCTCCCGTCGCTCACTCCTCAATTTGCAACCATCAGCTGGTGACTAGCTTGCCTAATGGCTACCCGTTACATTACTGTGAATCTCCTACCCTAAGCCCACTGCAATCCAAGACCTTCATTCCATTCTGAAGTTCCATCTACCCTACCAGAGGCCCAAAGCTGTCCATTTGCTAATGACAGGTCCTCTTTAGGGCTCTCTTGGATAAAAGGTTCAATTTGCAACCATCAGCTGGTGATGGGCATGCCCGAAGGCTACCACCTACCCTAAGTCCACCGCTATCGAAGACCTTCATTCCATTCTGAGATCCCAATGAAGGGGGCACCTTTGAACCCTTGAAACTCATTGCCTACTCACGCAGATTCAACCACCATTGTGTAAACATTCAGCTCTGGGGATCCAGCACCACCACCCGTGAAGAGGGCACCTTTGAACCCTTGAAACTCATTGGCTACTTATACAGATTCCACCATATTTGTGGAAACATATGCAGCTCTGTGGATCCAGCACCCACCCTCCCCCATCTACCCTTCTGTAGGTCTATACCTGTCACGTTGGTGATGGCAGGTCCTCAATTTGCAACCATCAGCTGGTAACTAGCTTGCCTGAAGGATACCTGTTAGATTACTATGAATCTCCTACCCTAAGTCCACTGCTAAGACCTTCATTCGATTCTGAAGTTCCATCTACCCTACCGGAAGCCCAAAGCTGTCCTTTTGCTGATGACAGGTCCTCTTTAGGGTTTTCTTGGATAAAAGGTTCAATTTGCAACCATCAGCTGGTGATGGGTGTGCCCGAAGGCTACCTCCTACCCCAGGTCCACCTCTATCAAAGACCTTCATTCCATTCTGGGATCCTAATAATTGGGGCACCTTTGAACCCTTGAAATTCATTGTCTACTCACTCAGATTCAACCACCATTGTGTAAACATGCAGCTCTGGGGATCCAGCGCCACCCATCCACTTTTTTTGTAGGTCCATGCCTGTCACTTTGCTGATGACAGGTCCTCTTTAGAGTTCCCTTGGATAAAAGATTCAATTTGCAACCTTCAGTTAGTGGTGAGAGTGCCTGAAGACTACCTGCTACATTACTGTGAATCTCCTATCCTAGGTCCACCACTATCTAAGAACTTCATTCTGAAGTCCTAATGAAAGGGGCACCTTTGCACCTTCAACACTCATTGGCTATCTATACAGATTCCATTATTGTGGAAACAGATGCAGCTCTGGGGCTCCAGGGCCCCCCATCTATCCTTCTGTAGATCCATACCTTTCAATTTGCTGATGACAGGTTCTCGTTAGGGTTCTCTTGGATAAAAATGTTACATTTGTAACCATCAACTGGTGACGAGCACGTCTGAAGGCTACCTGTTACATTACTGTGAATCTCCTGTTCTAAGCCCACCACTGTCCAAGACCTTCATTCTATTTAGAAGTCCTAATGACCTTTGAACCCCTGAAAGTCATTGGCTACCTCTATAGATTCCACCATAATTGTGGAAACAGATGCAGCTTTGGGCATCCAGCGGTATCCTTCAACCCTTCTGTCGGTCCATACTTGTCATGTTAGGGTTCTTTTGGATAAAAGACTCAATTTGCAATTATCAGCTGGTAACGTGCATGCCTGAAGGCTAATTCTTACATTGCTTTAAATCTCCTACCCCAAGTCCTCCACTATCTAAGACCTTCATTCCATTCTGAAGTCGCATCTACCCTACTGGGGGCCCAAAGCTGTAATTTTGCTAAATACAAGTCCTCTTTAGAGTTCTCTTGGATAAAGGGCTCAATTTGCAATCACTAGCCAGTGACGAGCATGCCTGAGGGCTACCTGTTACATTACTGTAAATCTCCAACCCAAAGTCCACTACTATCTAAAACCTTCATTCCATTCTGATGTTCTAATGTCACCTTTGGACCCTTGAAACTCATTGGCTACCACCATAATTGTGGAAACATGCAGCTCTGGGGATCCAGCGCCACCTTGTGGAGGTCCATACCTTTCACTTTGCTGATGACAGGTCCTCTCTAGGGTTCTCTTAGATAAAAGGTTCCATTTTCCAACATCAGCTACTGACTAACGTGCCTGAAGGCTTCCTGTTACATTACTTTGAATCTCCTACCCCAAGCCCACCACCAAGACCTTCATTCTAGTTAGAAGTCCTAATGGGGGGAGACCTTTGAACCTCTGAAACTCATTGGTTACTTATACAGATTCCACCATAATTGTGGAAATATGCAGCTCTGGGGATCCAGTGCCACCTTCTGCAGGTCCATACCTATCACTTTGCTGATGACAGGTCCTCTTTAGGGTTCCTTGGATAGAAGTACTGTGCAAATAAACTGGGAGGCCAAGCAGTAAACATTCATAATCTTTTAATTTCACACCAGTAATAAAATTGCATTACATTTTCATAAAATAAATGTTCCAGTTTATATACATAAAACAGACTGTACAGGAGCGTCCCCAGAACGCCACCCTCCCAAAATCCCTGACGAACATACAGG
The DNA here is from genome assembly GCA_037952925.1 of Lithobates clamitans. Classification (NCBI taxonomy): domain Eukaryota; kingdom Metazoa; phylum Chordata; class Amphibia; order Anura; family Ranidae; genus Lithobates; species Lithobates clamitans. The sequence goes on from JBBGZY010001826.1 coordinate 166,754, forward strand.
CAAACGCAGTGCTCAGCTAACCAGGCACGACTGTACACCTAAAAATCGCAACTGCTTCGTGGGGGGACAGAGAGTACCACATCGTACACAGTCCTGGGGGGGTTCGGGAGGGGGCCAAAGATTTAAAAAAATATTGCAGGCGAGCCAACGGACACTTTGTCGCTGCTTGCGCGGCAGGACGGCCAATCGGAGGAGCTTTTGGCGAAGCTGCAATGCCAGTTGCTATTGGACTTGGGAATCAAAGCTCCCGTTGAGCTGCCCCTCTTCATAGTCCATCTGGCACAGGATCATGTTGTTCTTCAGGAAAAACTTGTCCCCGACGCAGAACCTGCGGGAAGAAAACATGGAACGGTTAAACATGGCGCCATTTCTAGGCAGTTAAACATTTCAACTGTCATTACTTAGTGATTTTTGGGGTGACTTTGGGATTGTGTACACCAGACTTTCCCAATCAGGAATCTGTGGAATTTCAGGGTTCCTCCAGACATTGCTAATACCATTCACCTGTACCTCTCACCTTCTCTCCTTAGTACCATTCACCTGTACCGTACACCTTCTCTTCTTATTACCATTCGCCTGTACCGTAAACCTTCTCTTCTTATTACCATTCACCTGTACCTCACACCTTCTCTCCTTAGTACCATTCACCTGTACCTCTCACCTTCTCTTCTTATTACCATTCGCCTGTACCTCACACCTTCTCTCCTTATTACCATTCGCCTGTACCTCTCACCTTCTCTTCTTATTACCATTCACCTGTACCTCTCACCTTCTCTTCTTATTACCATTCGCCTGTACCGTAAACCTTCTCTCCTTATTACCATTCACTTGTACCTCTCACCTTCTCTTCTTATTACCATTCACCTGTACCTCACACCTTCACTACGTATTACCATTCACCTGTACCTCTCACCTTCTCTTCTTATTACCATTCACCTGTACCGTACACCTTCTCTTCTTTTTACCATTCACCTGTACCTCTCACCTTCTCTTCTTATTACCATTCACCTGTACCTCACACCTTTTCTCCCCATTACCATTCACCTGTACCTCTCACCTTCTCTTCCTATTACCATTCACCTGTACCGTACACCTTCTCTTCTTATTACTATTCACCTGTACCTCACACCTTCTCTTCTTATTACCATTCACCTGTACCTCTCACCTTCTCTTCTTATTACCATTCACCTGTACCGTACACCTTCTCTTCTTTTTACCATTCACCTGTACCTCACACCTTCTCTCCTTATTACCATTCGCCTGTACCTCTCACCTTCTCTTCTTATTACCATTCACCTGTACCTCTCACCTTCTCTTCTTATTACCATTCACCTGTACCGTACACCTTCTCTTCTTATTACCATTCACCTGTACCTCTCACCTCTCCTTATTACCATTCACCTGTACCTCTCACCTTCTCTTCTTATTACCATTCACCTGTACCTCTCACCTTCTCTTCTTATTACCATTCACCTGTACCTCTCACCTTCTCTTCTTATTACCATTCACCTGTACCTCACACCTTTTCTCCCCATTACTATTCACCTGTACCATACACCTTCTCTCCTTATCACCATTCACCTGTACCTCTCACCTTCTCTTCTTATTACCATTCACCTGTACCTCTCACCTTCTCTTCTTATTACCATTCACCTGTACCTCACACCTTTTCTCCCCATTACCATTCACCTGTACCGTACACCTTCTCTCCTTATCACCATTCACCTGTACCTCTCACCTTCTCTCCTTATCACCATTCACCTGTACCTCACACCTTCACTACTTATTACCATTCACCTGTACCTCTCACCTTCTCTTCTTATTACCATTCACCTGTACCTCTCACCTTCTCTCCTTAGTACCATTCACCTGTACCGTACACCTTCTCTCCTTATCACCATTCACCTGTACCTCTCACCTCCTCTCCCCCTATTACCATTCACCTGTACCTCACACCTTCTCTCCTTATTACCATTCACCTGTACCGTACACCTTCTCTTCTTACTACCATTCACCTGTACCGTACACCTTCTCTCCTTATCACCATTCACCTGTACCTAACACCTTCACTACTTATTACCATTCACCTGTACCTCTCACCTTCTCTTCTTATTACCATTCACCTGTACCTCACACCTTCTCTCCTTATTACCATTCACCTGTACCGTACACCTTCTCTTCTTATTACCATTCACCTGTACCGTACACCTTTTCTCCCCATTACCATTCACTTGTACCGTACACCTTCTCTCCTTATTACCATTCACCTGTACCTCTCACCTTCTCTCCTTATTACCATTCACCTGTACCTCTCACCTTCTCTCCCCATTACCATTCACCTGTACCTCTCACCTTCTCTTCTTATTACCATTCACCTGTACCGTACATCTTCTCTTCTTATTACCATTCACCTGTACCTCTCACCTTCTCTCCTTATTACCATTCACCTGTACCGCACACCTTCTCTTCTTATTACCATTCACCTGTACCTCTCACCTTCTCTTCTTATTACCATTCACCTGTACCTCACACCTTCTCTTCTTATTACCATTCACCTGTACCTCACACCTTCTCTTCTTATTACCATTCACCTGTACCTCACACCTTCTCTCCTTATTACCATTCACCTGTACCTCACACCTTCTCTTCTTATTACCATTCACCTGTACCTCACACCTTCTCTTCTTATTACCATTCACCTGTACCTCACACCTTCTCTTCTTATTACCATTCACCTGTACCTCACACCTTCTCTTCTTATTACCATTCACCTGTACCTCTCACCTTCTCTTCTTATTACCATTCACCTGTACCTCACACCTTCTCTTCTTATTACCATTCACCTGTACCTCTCACCTTCTCTTCCTATTACCATTCACCTGTACCTCACACCTTTTCTCCCCATTACCATTCACCTGTACCGTACACCTTCTCTCCTTATTACCATTCACCTGTACCGTACACCTTCTCTTCTTATTACCATTCACTTGTACCGTACACCTTCTCTTCTTATTACCATTCACCTGTACCTCACACCTTCTCTTCTTATTACCATTCACCTGTACCTCTCACCTTCTCTTCTTATCACCATTCACCTGTACCTCTCACCTTCTCTTCTTATTACCATTCACCTGTACCTCTCACCTTCTCTTCTTATTACCATTCACCTGTACCTCACACCTTTTCTCCCCATTACCATTCACCTGTACCTCTCACCTTCTCTTATTATTACCATTCACCTGTACCGCAAACCTTCTCTTTTTGTTACCATTCACCTGTACCTCACACCTTTTCTCCCCATTACCATTCACCTGTACCTCTCACCTTCTCTTATTATTACCATTCACCTGTACCGTACACCTTCTCTCCTTATTACCATTCACCTGTACCGTACACCTTCTCTTCTTATTACCATTCACCTGTACCGTACACCTTCTCTTCTTATTACCATTCACCTGTACCTCACACCTTCTCTTCTTATTACCATTCACCTGTACCTCTCACCTTCTCTTCTTATTACCATTCACCTGTACCTCTCACCTTCTCTTCTTATTACCATTCACCTGTACCTCACACCTTCTCTTCTTATTACCATTCACCTGTACCGTACACCTTCTCTCCTTATTACCATTCACCTGTACCTCACACCTTCTCTTCTTATTACCATTCACCTGTACCTCACACCTTCTCTTCTTGTTACCATTCACCTGTACCTCACACCTTCTCTTCTTATTACCATTCACCTGTACCTCTCACCTTCTCTTCTTGTTACCATTCACCTGTACCTCACACCTTCTCTTCTTGTTACCATTCACCTGTACCTCACACCTTCTCTTCTTGTTACCATTCACCTGTACCTCACACCTTCTCTTCTTGTTACCATTCACCTATACCTCTCACCTTCTCTTCTTATTACCATTCACCTGTACCTCACACCTTTTCTCCCCATTACCATTCACCTGTACCTCACACCTTCTCTCCTTATTACCATTCACCTGTACCTCTCACCTTCTCTTCTTATTACCATTCACCTGTACCGCAAACCTTCTCTTCTTGTTACCATTCACCTGTACCTCACACCTTCTCTTCTTATTACCATTCACCTGTACCTCACACCTTCTCTCCTTGTTACCATTCACCTGTACCGTACACCTTCTCTTCTTATTACCATTCACCTGTACCTCACACCTTCTCTCCTTATTACCATTCACCTGTACCTCACACCTTCTCTCCTTATTACCATTCACCTGTACCGTACAACTTCTCTTCTTATTACCATTCACCTGTACCTCTCACCTTCTCTTCTTTTTACCATTCACCTGTACCTCTCACCTTCTCTTCTTGTTACCATTCATCTGTACCGTACACCTTCTCTTCTTATTACCATTCACCTGTACCGTACACCTTCTCTTCTTATTACCATTCACCTGTACCTCTCACCTTCTCTCCTTATCACCATTCACCTGTACCGTACACCTTCTCTTCTTATTACCATTCACCTGTACCGTACACCTTCTCTTCTTATTACCATTCACCTGTACCTCTCACCTTCTCTTCTTATTACCATTCACCTGTACCTCTTACCTTCTCTCCTTATTACCATTCAACTGTACCTCACACCTTCTCTCCTTATTACCATTCACCTGTACCTCACACCTTCTCTTCTTATTACCATTCACCTATACCTCTCACCTTCTCTTCCTATTACCATTCACCTGTACCTCACACCTTTTCTCCCCATTACCATTCACCTGTACCGTACACCTTCTCTCCTTATTACCATTCACCTGTACCGTACACCTTCTCTTCTTATTACCATTCACTTGTACCGTACACCTTCTCTTCTTATTACCATTCGCCTGTACCTCACACCTTCTCTTCTTATTACCATTCGCCTGTACCTCACACCTTCTCTCCTTATTACCATTCACCTGTACCTCTCACCTTCTCTCCTTATTACCATTCACCTGTACCGTACACCTTCTCTTCTTATTACCATTCACCTGTACCGTACACCTTCTCTTCTTATTACCATTCAACTGTACCGTACACCTTCTCTTCTTGTTACCATTCACCTGTACCTCTCACCTTCTCTTCTTATTACCATTCGCCTGTACCTCTCATCTTCTCTCCTTATCACCATTCACCTGTACCTCTCACCTTCTCTCCTTATTACCATTCACCTGTACCACACACCTTCTCTTCTTATTACCATTCACCTGTACCTCTCACCTTCTCTCCTTATTACCATTCACCTGTACCGTACACCTTCTCTTCTTATTACCATTCACCTGTACCGTACACCTTCTCTTCTTATTACCATTCAACTGTACCGTACACCTTCTCTTCTTGTTACCATTCACCTGTACCTCACACCTTCTCTTCTTATTACCATTCACCTGTACCTCACACCTTCTCTTCTTATTACCATTCACCTGTACCTCACACCTTCTCTCCTTATTACCATTCACCTGTACCTCACACTTTCTCTTCTTATTACCATTCACCTGTACCTCTCACCTTCTCTTCTTATTACCATTCACCTGTACCTCTCACCTTCTCTTCTTATTACCATTCACCTGTACCGTACACCTTCTCTTCTTATTACCATTCACCTGTAACTCTCATCTTCTTTTTTACTTATTACATTCACTTGGTTTCCATGGCCCCATGGGGGACTCTGTTGTGATGGGAAATAGGAAGAAATCTGATTTGAAGTTGGTGATGTAATGTGGGGGGGGGGGGGACCAAATTGCTGGGTGGAATATGATGTGAAGGGGGAACTCCCCCATGTGGTTCCAAGGAGTGGGTGACCTCATTATCCATTGCAGATGTCAGTGCCCTTGAGCCCCATAAATACCCTGTCTGTCTTTTTGTTTTACTGCACCCCTAGATCAGGCAGGTTAGGTCTGGCCCTGGTTTGGTAATTGGTCACCGAGGGCCCATTCACACTTTAGTGTTCCATTGTGGTGCATTGATGCACATACATTAACATGCGTTGCAATAAGGTAGCCCATTCCTGATGAATCGGCTGCCTCCCCCCTTATCAATATCCCGCTCACTAAACAATCACATGGAACGGTCGGCGGCACGGAGGATCAATGCTGGTCATACGACCAACACAACGGCATCAAGGTAGACGAGTCCTTCAAGGGTTAAACGGCAGAGTTAATTAACAGTCTTTGTGATTAATTTCAGAGGGACGTTGTGCTACTTTAAGCTACATTATGGAATTAATTGCCTGAGATTAATTGAAAGAATCTCTTAAAAAGCGACCCATTAATTGCACATTCCATTATGGAGAGCGGCGGCAATTCATTAGGTGACGTTCAGCTGCTGCAATTCATCACGGGGCAGCGCAGGTACGGCGCGCTCTCGCCTATCAGAAGGAGGGACCAGCAAGCTGAAAATACATATTCATATTATTTGGCGTATTTATGAGGTATTATACAAATATGCCAAATATTTTCACCTAATACTCGTGTTTTCACCAAACATTCACAGGTGGGAAATGATTTCCTATCATTTAAAACACATTTAAATGTCAAAATTTTGCTAAAATGTTGCCAGTGAAGTGTATTGTAATCAATATGGAGAAGAAGTTAAGGTGGTTTTAAGTGGTTTGTAGGAGTGTAATAGGCTTTAAAGTGGTATTACACCCAAAAAGCCAACATTTATTATATTACATAGTTACATAGTATTACATAGTTACATAGTAGGTGAGGTCGAAAAAAGACACAAGTCCATCAAGTCCAACCTATGTGTGTGATTATGTGTCAGTATTACAATATATATCCCTGTATGTTGAGGTCATTCAGGTGATTATCTAATAGTTTCTTGAAGCTATCGATGCTCCCCGCTGAGACCACCGCCTGTGGAAGGGAATTCCACATCCTTGCCGCTCTTACAGTAAATATTGCAGCGTACCAGTTCTTAGATGTGACGGCTGCATTTGTTTTCTTTCCTTTTATTTTCATCTGGTGGTGATCCAGCCAGAAAATCAGTTTTTTTTTTTCAAAGCACAAACTCTCCAGCAGAATGTATCAATTTACAGGGATGAGACAAACCATTTACCACTGACAGGGGCGCTTACAACAATCAGCTTTTATTTAATGATGTAAAATCTTTATCCCAAAAGGAAAGAAAAAACGGTTTGCTGTAACTGATTATAAAGTGTGAGTTGGAGTTTGATTTGAATTTGTTAGTGTATCTAAACCTGCTAGTCCATCTAACACTCCCCCCCCTCCAACACTGACAATGCTGCTGTCCAAAGGTAACCCCCTGTGCCCCTTCCTCCAGGATGGTGGGGGGGGGGGGGGCTCTAATACCGGAGGGGTGTTACTGGCCAGATCACCAGGTGAAAACAGAGGGGAGAAAAGCCTAAAAAAAAAAATGAATGCAGCCTTCACATCTAATGATCGGTAAGCTGCAATATATTCGTTTTTTGTTTTGGGTTTACAGTAATATCACTTTAAATGTCTCCTGAGTATTGAAGGTTTATGTTGCATTTGTTCCCTTATTTGTTGTGTGTATTTTGATTTTGTTTGTCCCCACGGAAACAAAGGCAAACATTATAACATTATAACATAAAATACTTACAAATACATAAAAAAGTCACAAGAATGTATTTGTTTTTTGTATTCTTAAATTTTGTTTATTTTATTCTTATTATTGAACAAAAATAAAATAAAATAACTTAAAAATGAATATTCTTAAAAACTTCTCTTTATATATATATATATAAAAAAAGTAAAAAAACAGTAAAAAACACAAACATTTTGCAAACATGGGAAGGTTTTTGCTATTTTTTTTTCAAGCTGTTTTTACCAAAGCAGTCCATATAGTGATAATGGGGACCCGTTATGCGGAAATCAGTCATTTTTGTTGCAAAATCACTTTTTCTGGAATTATCTTCTCGCCGTCACATAACATGTATTTCTTAGATTGACTGCAAGGCCACCAGGTGCCCCCTTCCTTAGATTGACCGCTTGTGCCACCAGGCCCCACCCTTCCTTAGATTGACCACCTGTGCCACCAGGCCCCACCCTTTCTTAGATTGACCGCCAGTGCTACCAGGTTCCACCCTTCCTTAGATTGATCGCCTGTACCACCAGGCCCCACCCTTTCTTAGATTGACCGCCAGTGCTACCAGGCCCCACCCTTTCTTAGATTGACCGCCAGTGCCACCAGGTTCCACCCTTCCTTAGATTGACCGCTTGTGCCACCAGGTTCCACCCTTCCTTAGATTGATCGCCTGTACCACCAGGTCGTCCCACCCTTTCTTAGATTGATCGCATGTACCACCAGGTCCCACCCTTCCTTAAATTGACCACCTGTGCCACCAGGTCCCACCCTTTCTTAGATTGACAGTCTGTGCCACAAGGCCCCACCCTTCCTTAGATTGACCGCCTGTGCCACCAGGCTCCACTTTTCCTTAGATTGACCGCCAGTGCCACCAGGTTCCACCCTTCCTTAGATTGACCGCTTGTGCCACCAGGTTCCACCCTTCCTTAGATTGATCGCCTGTACCACCAGGTCGTCCCACCCTTTCTTAGATTGATCGCATGTACCACCAGGTCCCACCCTTCCTTAAATTGACCACCTGTGCCACCAGGTCCCACCCTTTCTTAGATTGACAGTCTGTGCCACAAGGCCCCACCCTTCCTTAGATTGACCGCCTGTGCCACCAGGCTCCACTTTTCCTTAGATTGACAGCCTGTGCCACCAGGTCCCACCCTTTCTTAGATTGATCGCCTGTACCACCAGGTCCCACCCTTCCTTAGATTGACCACCTGTGCCACCAAGTCCCACCCTTTCTTAGATTGACAGTCTGTGCCACCAGGCCCCACACTTCCTTAGATTGACAGTCTGTGCCACCAGGCCCTACCTTTCCTTAGATTGACCACCAGTATCACCAGGTTCCACCCTTCCTTAGATTGAAAGTCTGTGCCACCAGGCCCCACCCTTTCTTAGATTGACCGCCAGTGCCACCAGGTTCCACCCTTCCTTAGATTGACCGCTTGTGCCACCAGGTTCCACCCTTCCTTAGATTGATCGCCTGTACCACCAGGTCGTCCCACCCTTTCTTAGATTGATCGCATGTACCACCAGGTCCCACCCTTCCTTAAATTGACCACCTGTGCCACCAGGTCCCACCCTTTCTTAGATTGACAGTCTGTGCCACAAGGCCCCACCCTTCCTTAGATTGACCGCCTGTGCCACCAGGCTCCACTTTTCCTTAGATTGACAGCCTGTGCCACCAGGTCCCACCCTTTCTTAGATTGATCGCCTGTACCACCAGGTCCCACCCTTCCTTAGATTGACCACCAGTACCACCAGGTTCCATCCTTCCTTAGATTTACCACCTGTGCCACCAAGTCCCACCCTTTCTTAGATTGACAGTCTGTGCCACCAGGCCCCACACTTCCTTAGATTGACAGTCTGTGCCACCAGGCCCTACCTTTCCTTAGATTGACCACCAGTATCACCAGGTTCCACCCTTCCTTAGATTGAAAGTCTGTGCCACCAGGCCCCACCCTTCCTTAGATTGACAGTCTGTACCACCAGGCCCCACCCTTCCTTAGATTGACCGCCAGTGCCGCAATGCCCCACCATTACTTAGATTGACTGCAATGTCAGCAGGTCCCCACCTTCCTTAAATTGACCACCAGGTTCCATTCTTCTATCTTTGTGTCCCTGGTAGAATCTTTTTTTAAGGAAGTGGCTCAGGTAGTTTTTAGGCCCCATTATCTCATCAGTCCGGGCTGCCAGGAGCTCCCCCAAACCATTCCACACTTTTTTATTCACTATTTGTTGTTGTTCTGTCATCTACACCTTTTTTTAGCTAATCAATGGGAAGGGGCAATTTGGAGGTTCAGGAATTCCAAATACTGTAGTTGAGTTGAACCACAACTGAACAGTCCTTTCAGAAGTCCTCGTAAAAGACGCGACAGGAGAACGCAGCCACATTATAACCCTACGGAGGTCATAAATGATGAAAAAAATGTCAGGATTTTCTTCTGAGCGTAATTTACAAGAAAGAGTTATTTATACCCCCCCGTACACGTGCTGCGGCCGGCGGGCGTTCACCACGCCACTGTCTGCACCATGCCGGCCTGCAACATAATAATGATGAATTTTACGGCTGTAAATCTGCAAATATTCCCAGAGGAGCTTCATATATTTGGCCTCCTATATAAATATATCAGCCTGGAAAATAACCTCAAATATTTATATGATACCCGCAGTTTAATTACATCTGCAGTGAATTATTGCCCAGATGTCGGCATTGCCAGAGACGCCTCGCCGCCACTAGGTGTCGCTGTAACCCCAGACTGCTTGCCATTCGTCTTCTGGGCCCGATCGATTGTAAAATCACCTTGTGACTTGTTCCTTCGTGTCACCGTCAGAGGAGGACATATGTGCAGAGAATACGCAGAATATTTTTTATTGCCATTTTGGGTGTAAATAATTTTATCATTACAAGGGGTGATTCCAGCCTAATTGATTTTACAGATCCTGCCACAAAAGCAGAAATCCTCAGTTTTACGAAGAATTGAGAAAAAAAAAAAAAAAATATATATATATAAAAAAAAAAAAAAAAAACGAAATAAATACTCTTTTATTTTACCTTATTTGAAATGTTTTTTTGTTTTTTTTGGGGGGGGAGGGGCTGTTATATTTAGGATAGCTTAGTTTATTTTGTGCTTCTCATTTTTGTGTTTTTTTTTCCTTTTTGTGATTGTTTTGTTCTCTTACAAGTTTTAATTTACTTTTCATTTAAAGATAAAAAAAAACAGGAAATAAGGATAATGAGGGGAGTTTTTGGCACAAGGACAAGCCACCCCCCCCCCCCCCCCCCAACCTTGTCACTGATTCAAAAGCAGAAATCCTAAATTTTAGGAAGATTTGAGCAAAAAAATTAAATAAATAAATAAAACGAAAACAAAAAACTACTCTTTTATTTTACCTTATTTAAAATGTTTTTTTTTTTTTTTTTTTTTAGGGGGGGCTGTTATATTCAGGATTTCTTAGTTTATTTTGTGCTCTTCATTTTTGTGTTTTTTTTTTCCCTTTTTATGATCGTTTTGTTCCCTTACAAGTTTTAATTTTCTTTTAATTTATTTTATTTCTATAAAAAAAAAGGAAATAAGGATAATGAAGGGAGTTTTTGGACAAGCCACCCCTAACCTTGTCACTGATACAAAAGCAGAAATCCTCAATTTTACGAAGATTTGAGTAAAGAAAAAACAACCCCCCCCCCCAAAAAAAAACACTTTTATTTTTACCTTATTTAAAATGTTTTCTTTTTTTTTGGGGGGGGGGGGCTGTTTAGGATAGCTTAGTTTATTCTGTGCTCTTCGTTTCTGTGGGTTTTTTTCCCTTTTTGTGATTGCTGTGTTCTGTTCCCTTACAAGTTTTAATTTGCTTTTTATTTTTTTTATTTTTTTTATTTATTATTATTTATTTAAACAAAAAAAACAAACAGGAAATAAACAGGATAATGAAGGGAGTTTTTGGCACAAGGACTAGCCGCCCCCCCCCCCCCAACCTTGTCACTGATACAGACGCAGAAATCCTCAATTTTACGAAGATTTAGGCAAAAAGAAAAAAAAACACTCTTATTTAAAATGTTTTTTTTATATTTAGGATCCTCAATTTTGCAAGATTTGACTAAAAAAAAACAAAAAAATCAACTTTTTTTTTTCTTCCCTTTAACAATAGGTCCACATCTATGCAATTTTTGGACGCTTTTTGCGGTATGTTTTTGAACATCTTTTTTTTTTGTTGTTTTTTTTGTCTCTCTAACAAACTGCGTATGGCTGGTTGTCAAGGAATGGCCCGGGAAGCCGGCTGGCGCGCCCTTAATAACCGATGAAAACATGAATTTCCGGCAATAACAAAATCAGCAAACAAACCAGCATCATGGATTTTGAGGAGAACCCCATGCCAACATTTTTTTTTTTAAATGACGCGGGGTCACCCCAAAAATCCATACCAGACCCTTATCCGAGCGTGCAGCTCAGCAGGTCAGGAAAGAGAGGGGATGAGCGAGCGCCCCTCCCCCCCCAGAACCATACAAGGCCACATGCCCCCCCCCCATGCCCTTGATGGGCACAAGGGCCTCCTTCCCCACAATCTGGGATCTGAGGGTATGGGGCTTATTCGGAATCTGGCTCCCCAGGACTCAATCTCAGATCCCCTCCTATGTGAATGAGGGGACAAGGGGGCTGCATGCTCGGATAAGGGTCTAGTGTGGATCGGGGGGTCAGGGGGGGGGGTTACACCGCGCCATTTAAAAAAAAAAAATTTGATTGCCGGCAATTCTTGTTTTTTATATTCAGCTGTCAGCAGGAAAGCCGATGATTTATCGGTTGTTAAGGACGCGGCGGCCGGTCTCCTGGCCCGCTCCTTAGCAACCATCTATACGCAATGGAGAAAAAAAAATGCAAATGCACTTGCATTTTCTGGTGCGGGCCCACTGAAGTATATTTCACGCAAAAAAAGCAATCTGCTGTGGGGGAAAAACAAAAAAAGTCCCTGACCCTTTTTCCGAAAACGCATCGGCTGAAAAACGCATAGATGTAAACGTGTATCATAGGAAACCATGTTAAATGGACCTTTTTTTTATTTTTTTTTAGTGCGTTTTGCAGTTTGCAAAACGCACTAAAAAAAAAAAAAAAAGGTGTGAACCCAGGGTAAGAGGGTGTTATTTTTTTTTTTTCGCGTGCATGCGTAGGGGTTTATATTTATGTGTCCTTTTGTATTTAAGGTTTTTTTTTTTTTTTTTTTACTTTTTGTGATCATTATTTGTGTATTGTCAAGAAAAAAAAAAAGAAAAAAAAAGTGCGCTATCGCTTTCCACGCATCTCTTCTCCCAAGGTGTATATATGTCCCCTCAGTGACAATGACTGATTCATCTTCCTTGGAGGACATATATACACCTTGAGAGCAGAAATACATTGAAAGGGAGAGCGCACTTTGTTGTTTTTTTTCTTTATTCTTCTTACCGAGTATTCCAGGTTTTTTGAAGTGCAGCCGTCCGTTTATAACTAGATTCTAGCACAAGGTCATTCTTAGTATATATTTGTGTATTGTCACCTTACAATTTTTAATTTTGCTTTTTATTTATTTATTTTATGTAAAAAAATAAATAAATAAACTCCCAAAAAACAACATAAATAACCCCAGAAAATGATAAGGATAATGAATGGAGCATTTGGCACAAGAACAGATCCAGGATGCCCCCCCCCCCCCCAACATTGTCAGAACACCCAACAATACCTTCACAGAGCCAATCATCTCACTCCGGCCTCACCAGGAAAAGCCCCCCCCCCCCCAACCATGTCACCTATACAAAAGCAGAAATGCTCAACTTTGGAGAAGATTTGAGTAAAAAAAACAAAAAAAACGATGGTGATGTTATATTTAAGGTAGATTTGTTTATTTTCGTGTTCTTTGCATTCATGTTTTTTTTTTTTTTTTCCTTTTTGTGATTGGCATTTGTGTATTGTCACCTTACAATTTTTATTTTTATTTATTTTATTTTCTAAAAATTGAAAATAAATAAATAAAAATAAAAAAAACAACATAACCACCCCCCGCCCCCCAGGAAATAATAAGGATAATGAGGGGTCTTTTTTTTTTAACAGATCCAGGAGAGGTAAAAAAGGTACCCTCAGGTAAACCCCTGGAGACATCGTCATGTAGTTTAGTTTATTTTCGTGTTCTTTGCATTCATGTTTTTTTTTTTTTTTTTTGCTCCTTTTTTGTGATTGGCATTTGTCTATTGTCACCCCACAATTTTTATTTTGCTTTTTATTTTCTAAAAATTACAAAAAATTAAAAATAAATAAAAAAAAAAACAAAAAAAAACCAAACAACCTAACCCCCCCCCCCCCCCACCAGAAAATAATAAAGATAATGGAGGGGTCTTTTTTTGAACAGGAGAGGTAAAAGGAGCCCTCAGGTAAACCCCTGTAGACATTGTCAGGGGGCCCTATTGGTGATGTTATATTGACAGGGTGATGTTATGTTTAAGGTAGTTTAGTTTATTTTTGTTCTTTTTGCATTCATGTTTTTTTCATTTTTGTAAATGGCATTTGTGTATTGTCACCTTACAATTTTTATTTTGCTTTTTATTTATTTAATTTTCTAAAAATTAAAAAAAAAAAAAAAATTTAAAAAACAAACAAAAAAACAACATAAACCCCCTCCCAGGAGAGATAAAAGGAGCCCTCAGGTCAACCCCTGGAGACATTGTCAGGGGGTCCTAACCCCCCTTCTCCATTAATCCCAATACATTGGGGGGGGGGGTGATGTTAAATTTAAGGTAGTTTAGTTTATTTTCTTTGCATTCATGCTTTTTTTCATTTTTTGTGATTGGCATTTGTATATTGTCACCTTACAATTTTTATTTTGCTTTTTATTTATTTTATTTTCTAAAAATTTAAAATAAATAGAAAAAAATTTAATAGAAATTTAAAATAAATTGAAAATAAATAAATAAAAATAAAAAAACAACATAACATAAAAAAAAACTCAGGCCTCACCGAGACAAGCCGCCCTCCAACCATATCACCGATAAAAAAGCAGAAATGCTCAATTTTGGAGAAGATTTGAGTAAAAAAAAAATGATGGTGATGTTATATTTAAGGTAGTTTTTTTTATTTTCGTATTGTTTGCATTCATGTTTTTTTTTCCCTTTTTGTGATTGGCAGTTGTGTATTGTCACCTTACAATCTTTATTTTGCTTTTTATTTGTTTTATTTTCTAAAAATTGAAAATAAATAAATAAAATAATAAAAAAACAAAACAAACCCCCCCCCCCCCCCCCACCAGAAAATAATAAGGATAATGAGGGGTCTTTTTTTTAACAGATCCAGGAGAGGTAAAAGGAACCCTTAGGTAAACCCCTGGAGACATTGTCAGGGGGTCCTAACCCCCCCCCCTCCATTATCCTCAATGCATTGCAATAAGACCCCTTTCACACTGAGGCATTTTTCAGGCGCTTTTGGGCTAAAAATAGCACCTGTAAAGCGCCTGAAAAACTCCTCCCCCGCAGTCCCGGTGTGAAAGTCTGAGTGCTTTCACACTGGGGTGCTGCGCTGGCAGAACGTTAAAAAATGTCCTGCAAACAGCCTCTTGGGGCGGTAAAGGAGCGGTGTATACACCCCTCCTCCACTGCTCCTGCCCATTGAAATGAATGGGCACCGCTGCCAAAGCGCCTCTGCAGCGGCGCTACACTGGTGCATTTAACCCTTCATTCAGCTGCTAGCGGGGGTTACAAGCGAACCCAGACGTCGTGAGTTTGGGGTCCCCCCAAAACACCTTGTCCGCATGTTGATGGGAACAAGGGCCTCATCCCACAACCCTTCCCTGGTGGTTGTGGGGGTATGCGGGTGGGGGGGCTTATCGGAATCTGGAACCCCTTTTAACAAGGGGGCCCCCAGATTCCGCCCCCCCATGTGAATGGGTATCGGGTACCCCTACTCATTCACCAAAAAAGTGTCAAAAATGTAAAAATGACAGGAGACAGTTTTTGACAATTAAAAAAAAAAAAAGTGTCCTGCGATGTCCATTCACCTTTAATCACGGCGTCCGACGGTTCAGAGAAAAAAAACATGGAAAAACTCCGCCTCCATGGGAGGCGTCCCCGCGACTGCCGTGTTTTTGCTTTGACAGCTGTTATATAAGCAAAGGCGGGGCCACCCGGTTACATTACCGGGTGACCCTGCCCCCTTCTGACGTCATGTGATTACACATGACATCAGAGGGGGGCGGGGTCACCCACTTATGTCACTGGGGTGGCCCTGCCCTCAGCTATATAACAGCTGTCATCGCGAAAAGGCTGCAGTCCGCTGGACGCCTCCCATGGAGACGGAGTTTTTCCGTTTTTGTTTTTTTCTCTGGACCATCTGCGCTGTGGTTGAAGATGGATGGACATCGCGGGACACTTTCTCCCAAACTGTCCGAAACTGTCTTCTGTCATTTTTCCTTTTTTTACACTTTTTTTGGTGAATGTGTAGGGGTACAATGTACCCGATACCCATTCACATGGGGGGCGGGATCTGGGGGTCCCCTTGTTAAAGAGGGCTTCCAGATTGCGATAAACCCTCCCTGCCCGCAGACCCCCACAACCACCGGGCAAGGGTTGTGGGAATGAGGCCCTTGTCCCCATCAACATGGGGACAAGGTGTTTTGGGGGGTACCCCAAAGCATCCTCCCCATGTTGAGGGCATGTGGCCTGGTACAGTTCAGGAGGGGGGGTGCTCTCTCGTCCCCTCCCTTTTCATGCAGTCTGCCAGGTTGCGTGCTCGGATAAGGGTCTGGTATGGATTTTGGGGGGGGACCCCCAAGCCATTTTTTTTATTTTGGCGCGGGGTTCCCCTTAATATCCATACCAGACCCGAAGGGCCTGGTAATAGACTGGGGGGGCTCACGCTGTTTTTTTTTCAATGATTTGAAGGATCCAGCAATACATTACAGCCGCGAACAATTTTAAATGACATTTTTTCCTTTAGAAATGTCATTTTGCTGCTCTCATTCATTACACTATGTACGGCCGCCGTGTAAGCAGCCGTGGACTCTGAGCCCCTGAGCCATTATTGGCCAAAGACACCCTGCCTTTGGCCAACCATGGCTCTCACAGCAGAGCGCGCTGTGATTGGCCAAAGCATACAGGTCAGGTCCATGCTTTGGCCAATCAGCAGCTGTCAATGCACTGCGATCTCGCAGTGCATTACGGGGTGTTCCACGAGCGCTCGAATTTCCCACGAATGCCCCATAATGTTCTAAATTCGGCAAACACTCAATATTCAAGTCGAACAATATGGATCTGTCAGGAGGGGGATGGGAGGGAGCGATGTTCTGCAGATCTCTATAGAGGTCAGTGATGGGATATTCTGCAGAATATATGAATATGGATCTGTCAGGAGGGGGATGGGAGGGAGTGATGTTCTGCAGACCTCTATAGAGGTCAGTGATGGGATAATCTGCATAATATACCAATATGGATCTGTCAGGAGGGGGAGGGGATGAAGCAATGTTCTGCAGATCTCTAGAGGGAATAATCTGCAGTATATTTGTGTATAGTGTAGGGATGTAAGCGGACAGAGCGATGTTCTGCAGAGCGTCTCACCTCTGGTTGCAGAGCTGACAGGCGAAGCAGTCCAGGTGGTAAACGTTATCTCTGGCACGCATGACCATTTCGAAGGCGGGGATGAGCTTGCTGCACGCGGCGCAGTTCCCTGTGGTTCCGAAGAGCCTGCCAAACAGACACACCAATCAGATATAAATAAATAATGACATCATTGTGACCCATTACAGACATCGTACATCGCTCTGCGTCTGAACAAAACCCATACTCACTCACAGAGGCTCAGCATCACATGTGGGCATTACCTGCATGCAAATGCAGCCTGCCTAGGAACTCCCACTCCATCAGACTGACACGCCCATCAAGGCAATTTGATATTTGCATAACTCCTCCCAAGACCCCGCCCACCACTTGCACATGGCGTAGTTGTCACTTTTGACCAGGAAACACAGACAGCAATAAAAACATTGTCAGGGGTTCTAACCCCTCCCCCCCCCACTGATGGGATTTCTCATAGAGTAGAAGGATGGGGGATATGGGGGTGTGACCAGTGTGAAGGGATCTGGGGGTGTGATCAGGATGGGGGCATCTGGGGGGGGTGTGCGGGGTTGCCATCCCTTTTTACCCAAACAAATAATAATTACACGGGTTCTGTGAATGATTAAGGTGGTAATTAAACTCACTTGTTGCCTTATCTGCATTAAGGCTGGGTTCACACTGCTGCGGTGCGGGAACGCAGCGAATTTACTGCGGGTTCCCGCACCGCACCAACTCGCACGCCAGTTCACACTGCCATATGCGAACTGCTGGGGAGTGTCATACAATGTTAATGATACCCCCAGTTCAGCCCGCATATCGCAATGCGAACTGACAATTCGGACATTTTCGGATCGCATAGGTGTGAACACCCATGCGATCCGATTTTGGTCCGAACAAAAAAAAGGGTCCTGTGCGAGTTTGGACCGAATGCGGTGCGATATCAGCCATACTATCTGTATGGCTGATATCGCACAGCACAGACATCGCATGTGATGTGAACAGCAGTGCGCTGCGAATCACATGCGATATCTGCCACGGCAGCAGTGTGAACCCAGCCTCAATCAGCCTCAGAACCTGTGCAATTAATATGTGTTCGGGTTTAAAGGGATGAGGTGGCAACAATACTTATGTGATCAGGGTGGAGGGATCTGAGGGTGTGATCAGACAGGAGGGTTGGGGTGGGTTTGGGGGTGTGATCAGAATGGAGGGAGGGATGGAGGGGGGTCTGGGTGTGTGATCCGAATGGAGGAATCTGGGGGTGTGATCAGAGCGGGGGGGTATCTGGAGGGTGTGATCAGAATGGAGGGATGGGGGGTGTGATCAGAGTGGGGAGATCTGGGGAGATCTGGAGGTGTGATCAGACAGGAGGGTTGGGGTGGGTTTGGGGGTATGATCAGAGTGGGGGGTATCTGGGGGTGTGATCAGACTGGGGAGTATCTGGGGGTGTGATCAGAGTGGGGGGTTCCTGGGGGTGTGATCAGGGTGGGGGGTATGTGGGTAGGGGATGTGATCAGGGTGGGGGGGTATCTGAGGGTGTGATCAGAGTGGGGGGGTATCTGGGGGTGTGATCAGAGTGGGTGGGGTATCTGGGGGTGTGATCAGAGTGGGGGGTATTTGGGCGTGTGATCAGAGTGGGGGGTATCTGGGGGTGTGATCAGAGTGGGGGGGATCTGGGGGGGTTTAAGTGGGGGGTATCTGGGTGTGTGATCAGAGTGGGGGGTATCTGGGGGTGTGATCAGAGTGGGAGGTATCTGGGAGTGTGATCAGAGTGGGGGGTATCTGGGGGTGTGATCAGAGTGGGGGGGGTATCTGGGCGTGTGATCAGAGTGGGGGGGGGTATCTGGGGGTGTGATCAGAGTGGGGGGGTATCTGGGGGAGTGATCAGAGTGGGGGGGTATCTGGGGGTGTGATCAGAGTGGGGGGGTATCTGGAGGTGTGATCAGAGTGGGGGGGGGTATCTGGGGGTGTGATCAGAGTGGGGGGATCTGGGGGTGTGATCAGAGTGGGGGGATCTGGGGGTGTGATCAGAGTGGGGGGGATCTGGGGGTGTGATCGGAGTGGGGGGTATCTTGGGGTGTGATCAGAGTTGGGGGGTATCTGGGCGTGTGATCAGAGTAGGGGGTATCTGGGCGTGTGATCAGAGTAGGGGGTATCTGGGCATGTGATCAGAGTGGGGGGGTATCTGGGGGTGTGATCAGAGTAGGGGGTATCTGGGGGTGTGATCAGAGTGGGGGGGGGTATCTGGGGGTGTGATCAGAGTGGTGGGGGTATCTGGGGGTGTGATCAGAGTAGGGGGGGTATCAGGGGGTGTGATCAGAGTGGGGGGGTATCTAGGGGTGTGATCAAAGTGAGGGGGTATCTGGGGGTGTGATCAGAGTGGGGGGTATCTGGGGGTGTGATCAGAGTGGTGGGTATCTGGGGGTGTGATCAGAGTAGGGGGTATCGGGGGTGTGATCAGAGTGGGGGGGTATGTGGGGGTGTGATCAGAGTAGGGGGGTATCTGGGGATGTGATAAGAGTAGGGGGGGGTATCTGGGGGTGTGATCAGAGTAGGGGGTATCTGGGGGTGTGATCAGAGTGGGGGGTATCTGGGGGTGTGATCAGAGTGGGGGGTATCTTGGGGTGTGATCAGAGTGGGGGGGGGGTATCTGGGCGTGTGATCAGAGTAGGGGGTATCTGGGCGTGTGATCAGATTGGGGGGGTATCTGGGGGTGTGATCAGAGTAGGGGGTATCTGGGGGTGTGATCAGAGTGGGGGGGTATCTGGGGGTGTGATCAGAGTGGTGGGGGTATCTGGGGGTGTGATCAGAGTAGGGGGGGTATCTGGGGGTGTGATCAGAGTGGGGGGGTATCTGGGGGTGTGATCAAAGTGGGGGGGTATCTGGGGGTGTGATCAGAGTGGGGGGGTATCTGGGGGTGTGATCAGAGTGGTGGGTATCTGGGGGTGTGATCAGAGTGGTGGGTATCTGGGGGTGTGATCAGAGTGTGGGGGTATGTGGGGGTGTGATCAGAGTGGTGGGTATGTGGGGGTGTGATCAGAGTGGGGGGTATCTGGGGGTGTGATCAGAGTGGTGGATATCTGGGGGTGTGATCAGAGTGGGGGGGTATGTGGGGGTGTGATCAGAGTAGGCAGGTATGTGGGGGTGTGATCAGAGTGGGGGGGGTATGTGGGGGTGTGATCAGAGTGGGGGGTATGTGGGGGTGTGATCAGAGTGGGGGGGTATCTGGGGGTGTGATCAGAGTGGGGGGGTATCTGGGGGAGTGATCAGGGTGGGGGGTATCTGGGGGTGTGATCAGGGTGGGGGGTATCTGGGGGTGTGATCAGGGTGGGGGGTATCTGGGGGTGTGATCAGGGTAGGGGGTGGGGGGTATCTAAACGTCCACGGGCGCTGACAACCCATGCTATGCCACTGAATTATGTTGACTTTAGCGGAGCTGCAGGACTACCTGGAGCTCATTAGCTGGTTAGTACCGGTTACCCCGGAGTTTTGTTGTAATGATTCCATCTTCGGAGGTAAGTGGGGGTGATTACACCTTCCACAATATATTACGTGACGAACTTCGCAGAGCCACAATCCATAATTCCCGGCTCCCCGGAACATTGACCTATTTGCTAACCATTCAGCTTTGCCCATTGGGTGGCCCTTTGTGTCTCTGCTGTGTGTGGAGACTGCGGCTGTCCCCAGCCCGGGGGGATTGTACGGTCATGTGATGTCCGCGGAGGTATCTGCAATGTCCGGGAGCAAAGTCTGAGGAACACCGGACACAAAGCAGATAAAACAAGACCGTTCTACATTGATCGCAATGTCACCTGATGATGACCAATAACTGTCACAGAAAAATAGACACAAAAATATTTGAAATGGAAATGTGTAGAATAATCCCCATTCTCTGCAACAGCGAAGACATGTTATTACCATTAATGCTATAACTTATGTATTATGTTGTTTTTTTTACAGTATAAACATTGAACAGACAAGAGAGAAAGATACAAAGTAACATTGTTTATAAACATTGATCAGATGGGAGATAAAGAGATACAAAGTGACATTATTACTTTTGTATCTATCTGTCATTCATCTCCAGATGAAAGGGATGATCCCCAATTCACTCGCTCTTCCCTTTCACCCTTTAACTATTATTTTCCTGCTTTTTTTATTTTTATTTCTATTTGTCACCATTTCAGCAAAACCAAAAATCAGAAGAATATTTAGTACACTGGCAGAGATGATTCTGAACGCTCCAGATTATTGAGGTTCCATTATAAAGCTCATATAAACTGCAAGGAAAAGTGTAAAAAAGGGGCAGAAATAAAGATGTCCGCCATACGCCCGCCATGGTTTATTTTTGCACATTTTGCGCCTTTCCTTGCAGTTCACATTAATACACTTTATAACAGAACCTCAATAAATGAAGAATTCTCAGGTTCATCTCTGCAGGTGTTCTGGATATTGTTCTGTATATTGATCTGGGTATTGTTCTGGATATTGTTCTGCGTATTGTTCTGGGTATTGCTCTGGGTATCGTTCTGGATATTGCTCTGGGTATTGCTCTGGGTATTGTTCTGGGTATTGCTCTGGGTATTGCTCTGGGTATTGCTCTGGGTATTGTTCTGGGTATTGCTCTGGATATTGCTCTGGGTATTGCTCTGGATATCGCTCTGGGTATCGCTCTGGGTATTGTTCTGGGTATTGTTCTGGGTATTGCTCTGGGTATCGCTCTGGGTATCGCTCTGGGTATCGTTCTGGGTATCGTTCTGGGTATCGCTCTGGGTATTGTTCTGGGTATTGTTCTGGGTATTGTTCTGGGTATTGCTCTGGGTATTGTTCTGGGTATTGCTCTGGGTATTGCTCTGGGTATTGCTCTGGGTATTGTTCTGGGTATTGCTCTGGATATCGTTCTAGGTATTGCTTTGGGTATTGCTCTAGGTATTGTTCTGGGTATTGTTCTGGGTATTGCTCTGGGTATTGCTTTGGGTATTGTTCTGGGTATTGTTCTGGGTATTGCTCTGGGTATTGTTCTGGGTATTGTTCTGGGTATTGCTCTGGGTATTGTTCTGGGTATTGCTCTGGGTATTGCTCTAGGTATTGTTCTGGGTATTGCTCTGGGTATTGCTCTGGGTATTGTTCTGGGTATTGTTCTGGGTATTGCTCTGGGTATTGTTCTGGGTATTGTTCTGGGTATTGCTCTGGGTATTGCTCTGGGTATTGTTCTGGGTATTGCTCTGGGTATTGCTCTGGGTATTGTTCTGGATATTGCTCTGGATATTGCTCTGGGTATTGCTCTGGGTATTGCTCTGGGTATTGTTCTGGGTATTGTTCTGGGTATTGCTCTGGGTATTGTTCTGGGTATTGCTCTGGGTATTGTTCTGGGTATTGCTCTGGGTATTGCTCTGGGTATTGTTCTGGATATTGCTCTGGATATTGCTCTGGATATTGCTCTGGGTATTGTTCTGGGTATCGTTCTGGGTATCGCTCTGGGTATCGCTCTGGGTATTGTTCTGGGTATTGCTCTGGGTATTGTTCTGGGTATTGTTCTGGTTATTGCTCTGGGTATTGTTCTGGGTATTGTTCTGGGTATTGCTCTGGGTATTGTTCTGGGTATTGCTCTGGGTATTGCTCTGGGTATTGCTCTGGGTATTGTTCTGGGTATTGCTCTGGGTATTGTTCTGGGTATTGCTCTGTGTATTGCTCTGGATATCAGTGCTGGATGAGAACCCCATTTTTGGGCTAGAAGCGGATTGGGCTGAATCAGGTTTTTATTGCTGTCGGTGTCCCTGCTGGGAAGACCCGCCCTCTTTTTGTCTCGGTGACCAATTGTGCTTTGCTACAGAAAGTGATTGGAAATCCCACATTTTACAGGCCTATTTATTGTTGTTTCCACTGAAGATTCACAATTTTTTCACATAGGATTTAGTTGTGAATCGTGGGTGAAAGTTGTATGAACCTGGGATGAAAACATTGATGAATAGACGCTGTTCTCACTGTCATGGTGTTGGTGGGTTGGTGTCGCTCATTCTGATTGGCACCCCCCAGTAATGCCCTCCAGTGTTCTGCAATACAGAAGAAAAGTCCACACACCTTTTTATTGCATTAGACACATTTTTCTTAAACAGGGTGTTGCAGCAGTTCGGGGTGCTCTTTGGGTTTCCCCGGGGGGAGGGGGGCACAAGCATGGTACTCAGTTTGCCCTGGATCGATGGAATGAGTTGGCATGGTGTAAGCTACCAGCACTGTAACAACCAGTGATACTCTATGGTCTGGACACATGGCGTCGTTCATTGGTTTGGCGATGATGGCTAGCTTGCCTGCACCATGGCAACACATGACTCCGATCCAGGGCAGGGGGCATGATGACCCACCCCCAGCATTCAGGAGAGGATGGAAGTCTGCCCCCTCCAGACATCCTCCACCCCCCACCCTCTGCACTGGAGCCAAAAGGTAGAACTCTAATATGAAGAATGGACTGTGTGATTGGGGGCCCTGTGATGGAAGGACTGTGTGATTGGGGGCCCTGTGATGGAAGGACTGTGTAATTGGGGGCCCTGTGATGGAAGGACTGTGTGATTGGGGGCCCTGTGATGGGGGACTGTGTAATTGGGGGCCCTGTGATGGAAGGACTGTGTGATTGGGGGCCCTGTGATGGGGGACTGTGTGATTGGGGGCCCTGTGATGGAAGGACTGCGTGATTGGGGGCCCTGTGATGGAGGGCTGTGTGATTGGGGGCCCTGTGATGGAGGACTGTGTGATTGGGGGCCCTGTGATGGGGGACTGTGTGATTGGGGGCCCTGTGATGGAAGGACTGTGTGATTGGGGGCCCTGTGATGGAAGGACTGTGTGATTGGGGGCCCTGTAATGGGGGACTGTGTGATTGGGGGCCCTGTGATGGAAGGACTGTGTCATTGGGGGCTCTGTGATGGAAGGACTGTGTCATTGGGGGACCTGTGATGGAAGGACTGTGTGATTGGGGGCCCTGTGATGGAAGGATTGTGTGATTGGGGGCCCTGTGATGGAAGGACTGCTTGATTGGGGGCCCTGTGATGGAGGACTGCGTGCTTGGGGGCCCTGTGATGGAAGGACTGTGTGATTTGGGGGTCTGTGATGGGGGGCTGTGTGATTGGGGGCCATGTGATGGAAGGATTGTGTGATTGGGGGCCCTGTGATGGAGGACTGTGTGATTGGGGGCCCTGTGATGGAGGACTGTGTGATTGGGGGCCCTGTGATGGAGGACTGTGTGATTGGGGGCCCTGTGATGAAGGACTGTGTGATTGGGGGCCCTGTGATGGAGGACTGTGTGATTGGGGGCCCTGTGATGGAGGACTGTGTGATTGGGGGCCCTGTGATGGAGGACTGTGTGATTGGGGGCCCTGTGATGGAGGACTGTGTGATTGGGGGCCCTGTGATGGAGGACTGTGTGATTGGGGGCCCTGTGATGGAGGACTGTGTGATTGGGGGCCCTGTGATGAAGGACTGTGTGATTGGGGGCTCTGTGATGGAGGACTGTGTGATCGGGGGCCCTGTGATGGAGGACTGTGTGATTGGGGGCCCTGTGATGGAGGACTGTGTGATTGGGGGCCCTGTGATGGAGGACTGTGTGATTGGGGGCCCTGTGATGGAGGACTATGTGATTGGGGGCCCTGTGATGGAGGACTATGTGATTGGGGGCCCTGTGATGGAGGACTGTGTGATTGGGGGCCCTGTGATGGAGGACTATGTGATTGGGGGCCCTGTGATGGAAGGACTGTGTGATTGGGGGCCCTGTGATGGAAGGGCTGTGTGATTGAGGGCCCTGTGATGGAGGACTGTGTGATTGCAGGGCCCTGTGATGGGGGACTGTGTGATTGGGGGCCCTGTGATGGAGGACTGTGTGATTGGGGGCCCTGTGATAGAAGAACTGTGTGATTGGGGGTCCTGTGATGGAGGACTGTGTGATTGAGGGCCCTGTGATAGAAGAACTGTGTGATTGGGGGCCCTGTGATGGAGGACTGTGTGATTGGGGGCCCTGTGATGGAGGACTGTGTGTTTGGGGGCCCTGTGATGGAAGGTCTGTGTGATTGGGGGCCCTGTGATGGAGGACTGTGTGATTGGGGGCCCTGTGATGAAAGGACTGTGTGATTGGGGGCCCTGTGATTGGGGACTGTGTGATTGGGGGCCCTGTGACGGAGGACTGTGTGATTGGGGGCCCTGTGATGAAAGGACTGTGTGATTGGGGGCCCTGTGATGGAGGACTGTGTGATTGGGGGCCCTGTGATGAAAGGACTGTGTGATTGGGGGCCCTGTGATGGGGGACTGTGTGATTGGGGGCCCTGTGATAGAAGAACTGTGTGATTGGGGGTCCTGTGATGGAGGACTGTGTGATTGGGGGCCCTGTGATGGAGGACTGTGTGATTGGGGGCCCTGTGACGGAGGACTGTGTGATTGGGGGCCCTGTGACGGAGGACTGTGTGATTGCAGGCCCTGTGATGGGAACTGTGTGATTGGGGGCCTTGTGATGGAAGGACTGTGTGATTGGGGGCCCTGTGATGGGAACTGTGTGATTGGGGGCCCTGTGATGGAAGGACTGTGTGATTGGGGGCCCTGTGATGGAAGGACTGTGTGATTGGGGGCCCTGTGATGGAAGGACTGTGTGATTGGGGGCCCTGTGATAGAAGAACTGCATGATTGGGGGCACTGTGATGGAAGGACTGTGTGATTGGGGGCCCTGTGATGGAGGACTGTGTGATTGGGGGCTCTGTGATGGAAGGACTGTGTGATTGGGGGCCCTGTGATGGAAGGACTGTGTGATTGGGGGCACTGTGATGGAAGGACTGTGTGATTGGGGGCCCTGTGATGTGGGACTGTGTGATTGGGGGCTCTGTGATGGAAGGACTGTGTGATTGGGGGCCCTGTGATGGAGGACTGTGTGATTGGGGGCCCTGTGATGGAAGGACTGTGTGATTGGGGGCCCTGTGATGGAGGACTGTGTGATTGGGGGCCCTGTGATGGAGGACTGTGTGATTGGGGGCCCTGTGATGGAAGGACTGTGTCATTGGGGGCCCTGTGATGGAAGGACTGTGTGATCGGGGGCCCTGTGATGGAAGGACTGTGTGATCGGGGGCCCTGTGATGGAAGGACTGTGTGATTGGGGGCCCTGTGATGGAAGGACTGTGTGATTGGGGGCCCTGTGATGGAGGACTGTGATGGGGGACCCTCTGATATGAAGGGGTGACTCTGGTGTGATGGGGGACCCTCTGATATGAAGGGGTGACTCTGGTGTAATGGGGGGCCCTCTGACATGAAGGGGTGACTCTGGTGTGATGGGGGACCCTCTGACATGAAGGGGCGACTCTGGTGTAATGGGGGGGGGGATCCTCTGACATGATCGGTGATTTCTGATGTGATCGGGAGCCAAAAATCCTGATGGGACTCCTAACTATTCCGTACCCTAAAATAAACCCACAAAAAGTTCTGACTTTGCCTGCACACCATTGGTGGGGACATGGCCGCCATTGACCGCACATGACCGCCATTGGCCGCCTGGTAGGGGAGAATCGGCGGGTTCTGCTCACAGGTGAAGACAAAGCGAATATCAATAAGTCCGATCGGCTGCCCTTGCAGAGCCTCCAGTGACTGCGGAATAAACTGTATTCCTGGAGATTTATCTCTCTAAGCTTCCCGTCTATTTGTTTTCTATAATTATACCGACGGCTTCGGAGCGCGCCGAGCGACCCGCCATCCCGCATCAATCTAGAGAAATGAATTCCGGGGGGACAAGGTGCCCCGTCTTCCCCCCCTCCCCCGTGTCCGGGCGACAGAGTCCTTGGCGCCCGCACACAGGAATACAGTGCGTTGTATAAATGATATAATATTCCATTAGAAGGTATCGCAACCCATGAAGCACGCTGTCAGTCCCGCCGTCCGCTCGGCCCGCCGCGCTCTATGCTTTTATGTCAAGAAATACAACGCCGTGCGGACATTTTAAATACACAATATGGGTAAAAACAAGAAAAAAAAAACTGCGATTTAGGAAAGGTTTTTTTTCTTTTCCCCCCTCGGGGAGACACGCTGCAAACAATCACCAAACGCTGAATTTTTATGTCTTTCTTGTGTACAAAAATAACCGCCATTTCCGCCACCAAAAATCGAATGAAAAAGGCAAAAAATCCGCCGACAATTATTCCATTCACTGGTGGGGTTTTTTTTTTTTTTTGCCAAGGCAATTACAGCTTTCAATCTGTTTGTGGCGCGGAGAGCTGACCTCAATGCCGCTGCGGGGTCAATAATATATTGCAAAAGGATTAACTATGTTTTTCTTCTCTTTCTGTCTTGATAAGGGCTGGGGGGGGGATGGGGGGGGAAATTGGGTCTGAAGCACCTTGGAGGCCGCCGGTGACTACAAATATGTGATTATTAACAAGCCGGGATCGCCATCAGATGGAGCAAGACGCAAGAACTCTGCGCTAATTGAAAAGCTTGAGATTGCTAGAAAATGAGTCGCGCTGAATATAAACCGTTATCACGTATATGACCTTTCCGACCAATGAGAGCGCTGCTAATAGATGAAACCCGGACACAACACCCTCATACACTATGGGGGCACTTCATAGAGATCCAAAGTATTTCAATCTATGGAGATCCCAATAATATTTCCATCTATGGATATCCAAAATATTTCCATCTATAAAAATCCCAAAAATATTTCCTTATTTAGAGATCCCAAAAATATTTCTATCTATGGAGATCCTAAAATATTTCCATCTATGGTGAGCCCAAAAATATTCCATCAATGGAGATCCTAAAATATTTCCATCTATGGAGATCCTAAAATATTTCCATCTATGGAGATCCCAAAAATATTCCATCAATGGAGATCCTAAAATATTTCCATCTATGGAGATCCCAAAAATATTCCATCAATGGAGATCCTAAAATATTTCCATCTATGGAGATCCTAAAATATTTCCATCTATGGAGATCCCAAAAATATTTCCATCTATGGAGATTCCAAAAATATTCCAGCTCTAGAGATCCCAAAAATATTTCCATCTATAGAGATCCCAAAAATATTTCCATCTATAGAGATCCCAAAAATATTTCCATCTATGGAGAGCCCAAAAATATTCCATCTATGGAGATCCCAAAAATATTTCCATCTATGGAGAGCCCAAAAATATTTCCATCTATAGAGATCCCAAAAATATTTCCATCTATAGAGATCCCAAAAATATTCCCATCTATGGAGATCCCAAAAATATTTCCATCTATAGAGATCCCAAAAATATTTCCATCTATAGAGATCCCAAAAATATTTCCATCTATAGAGATCCTAAAATATTTCCATCTATGGAGATCCCAAAAATATTTCCAACTATGGAGATCCCAAAAATATTTCCATCTATGGAGATCCCAAAAATATTTCCATCTATGGAGATCCCAAAAATATTTCCATCTATGGATATCCAAAATATTTCCATCTATAAAGATCCCAAACATATTTCCTTATTTGGAGATCCCAAAAATATTTCTATCTATGGAGATCCCAAAAATATTTCCATCTATGGAGATCCCAAAAATATTCCATCTATGGAGATCCCAAAAATATTTCTATCTATGGAGATCCCAAAAATATTTCCATCTATAGAGATCCCAAAAATATTCCATCTATAGAGATCCCAAAAATATTCCATCTATAGAGATCCCAAAAATATTCCATCTATAGAGATTCCAAAAATATTTCCAACTATGGAGATCCCAAAAATATTTCCATCTATGGAGATCCCAAAAATATTTCCATCTATGGAGATCCCAAAAATATTTCCATCTATGGATATCCAAAATATTTCCATCTATAAAGATCCCAAACATATTTCCTTATTTGGAGATCCCAAAAATATTTCTATCTATGGAGATCCCAAAAATATTTCCATCTATGGAGATCCCAAAAATATTCCATCTATGGAGATCCCAAAAATATTTCCATCTATGGAGATCCCAAAAATATTTCCATCTATAGAGATTCCAAAAATATTCCATCTATAGAGATCCTAAAATATTTCCATCTATGGAGAGCCCAAAAATATTCCATCTATGGAGATCCCAAAAATATTTCCATCTATGGAGAGCCCAAAAATATTTCCATCTATAGAGATCCCAAAAATATTCCCATCTATGGAGATCCCAAAAATATTTCCATCTATAGAGATCCCAAAAATATTTCCATCTATAGAGATCCCAAAAATATTTCCATCTATAGAGATCCCAAAAATATTTCCATCTATGGAGAGCCCAAAAATATTCCATCTATGGAGATCCCAAAAATATTTCCATCTATGGAGATCCCAAAAATATTTCCATCTATGGAGAGCCCAAAAATATTCCATCAATGGAGATCCTAAAATATTTCCATCTATGGAGATCCCAAAAATATTTCCAACTATGGAGATCCCAAAAATATTTCCATCTATGGAGATCCCAAAAATATTTCCATCTATGGAGATCCCAAAAATATTTCCATCTATGGATATCCAAAATATTTCCATCTATAAAGATCCCAAACATATTTCCTTATTTGGAGATCCCAAAAATATTTCTATCTATGGAGATCCCAAAAATATTTCCATCTATGGAGATCCCAAAAATATTCCATCTATGGAGATCCCAAAAATATTTCTATCTATGGAGATCCCAAAAATATTTCCATCTATAGAGATCCCAAAAATATTCCATCTATAGAGATCCCAAAAATATTCCATCTATAGAGATCCCAAAAATATTCCATCTATAGAGATTCCAAAAATATTTCCATCTATGGATATCCAAAATATTTCCATCTATAAAGATCCCAAAAATATTTCCATCTATAGAGATTCCAAAAATATTCCATCTATAGAGATTCCAAAAATATTCCATCTATAGAGATCCTAAAATATTTCCATCTATAGAGATCCCAAAATAATTTGTGGGGGAGGGGACATTAGAGTAATCCCTGTACAGCACTGCGGTATATGTCAGAGCTATATAAATGTATAATAATAATAGTGTGTGACTGTGGGGGAGGGGACATTAGAATGTAAGCTCCTCTGGTGCAGGAATTGTGCCCATGTAATACAATGTGTGGGTTGGAGGTGATTATCCCGTATGAGCCCCCCTCCCCCCCCCCCCGGTCGCCGTCTCCCTCCATGTGGCGTCTCTCTCCATCCATTATTCATGAAGCACACAATTGTCTCTCTCCGATTAGCCGCCATAAAAGGCTCGGCGTTCTGCCATTTGCGCGGTGAAGGCCTCGGCCGCTCGCTCCGAGGGAACTGTGGGGGGGAAGTTTAGACAGACTTTCCCTTTTAACCACGTAACCAGCACGCTTCAGAGGCGAGAGCCGCGCCATCCGGCGCGGTCGGTAAGTCGCGGGGGCGCGGGGTTAAACGCTTTCCGCCGTCCCTTCGCTTTGAAATGTTTCGCCGGGATCTGCAGTTCATTCTTCTCTTTAGACATATGGAAAAAAAAAATCGTATTATCTTCCGCCACCAGCGCCGCGGCCGCGGAATCCGGAGCCTTTCCATCCTGCGTCGTTCCGTCGTGTTTTG
This sequence comes from Lithobates clamitans, assembly GCA_037952925.1. NCBI lineage: Eukaryota > Metazoa > Chordata > Amphibia > Anura > Ranidae > Lithobates > Lithobates clamitans. The sequence continues at coordinate 197,447 of JBBGZY010001826.1, forward strand.
CGAGATAAAAGCTTCTGTTTAGTGCGGCGGACAAAAACGCGATTAATACAGACAAACGGGTTGGAGCCCGGCTTCTGACATTTTTACAGCCACAGATGAATGGATTAAAGGAGGACTCGGCTGGAGAAGCCGGACTGCAGATATCACTCAATAAATAACCAACAAATACTTTTCTCCTCCGGCGCTGAAGCTAATTTTCACCCCATTTTCTGACACCCTCATAAACTATGGGGGGGGGGGTATTTATAAATGATAAAAAAAATAGTAGAAATCTTCGTTTAGTGAAACTTCATTCTGTGCAAATGGGGAAAAATCTAAATGTTCACAGTGGACACCTTCCCTGGGGGACCCCCACATGGTGATCTTCCCCCAGGGGTATCAGTGGTGTAGGACCCCTACATTGTGACCTTCTCCCAGGGGTATCAGTGGTGTAGGACCCCCACATTGTGACCTTCTCCCAGGGGTATCAGTGGTGTAGGACCCCCACATTGTGACCTTCTCCCAGGGGTATCAGTGGTGTAGGACCCCCACATTGTGACCTTCTCCCAGGGGTATCAGTGGTGTAGGACCCCCACATTGTGACCTTCTCCCAGGGGTATCAGTGGTGTAGGACCCCCACATTGTGACCTTCTCCCAGGGGTATCAGTGGTGTAGGACCCCCACATTGTGACCTTCTCCCAGGGGTATCAGTGGTGTAGGACCCCCACATTGTGACCTTCTCCCGGGGGTATCAGTGGTGTAGGACCCCACATTGTGACCTTCTCCCAGGGGTATCAGTGGTGTAGGACCCCCACATTGGGAACTTCTCCCAGGGGTATCAGTGGTGTAGGATCCCTACATTGGGACCTTCTCCCAGGGGTATCAGTGGTGTAGGACCCCCACATTGTGACCTTCTCCCAGGGGTATCAGTGGTGTAGGACCCCCACATTGTGACCTTCTCCCAGGGGTATCTGTGGTGTAGGACCCCCACATTGTGCCCTTCTCCCAGGGGTATCAGTGGTGTAGGACCCCCACATGGTGACCTTCTCCCAGGGGTATCAGTGGTGTAGGACCCCCACATTGTGACCTTCTCCCAGGGGTATCAGTGGTGTAGGACCCCCACATTGTGTCCTTCTCCCAGGGGTATCAGTGGTGTAGGACCCCCACATTGTGACCTTCTCCCAGGGGTATCAGTGGTGTAGGACCCCCACATTGTGACCTTCTCCCAGGGGTATCAGTGGTGTAGGACCCCCACATTGTGACCTTCTCCCAGGGGTATCAGTGGTGTAGGACCCCTACATTGTGACCTTCTCCCAGGGGTATCAGTGGTGTAGGACCCCCACATTGTGACCTTTTCCCAGGGGTATCAGTGGTGTAGGACCCCCACATTGTGACCTTCTCCCAGGGGTATCAGCGGTGTAGGACCCCCACATTGTGACCTTCTCCCAGGGGTATCAGCGGTGTAGGACCCCCACATTGTGACCTTCTCCCAGGGGTATCAGTGGTGTAGGACCCCCACATTGTGACCTTCTCCCAGGGGTATCAGTGGTGTAGGACCCCCACATTGTGACCTTCTCCCAGGGGTATCAGCGGTGTAGGACCCCCACATTGTGACCTTCTCCCAGTAGTATCAGTTGTGTAGGACCCCCACATTGTGACCTTTTCCCAGGGGTATCAGCGGTGTAGGACCCCCACATTGTGATCTTCTCCCAGGGGTATCAGTGGTGTAGGACCCCCACATTGGGAACTTCTCCCAGGGGTATCAGTGGTGTAGGACCCCTACATTGGGACCTTCTCCCAGGGGTATCAGTGGTGTAGGACCCCCACATTGTGACCTTCTCCCAGGGGTATCAGTGGTGTAGGACCCCCACATTGTGACCTTCTCCCAGGGGTATCTGTGGTGTAGGACCCCCACATTGTGCCCTTCTCCCAGGGGTATCAGTGGTGTAGGACCCCCACATTGTGACCTTCTCCCAGGGGTATCAGTGGTGTAGGACCCCCACATTGTGACCTTCTCCCAGGGGTATCAGTGGTGTAGGACCCCCACATTGTGTCCTTCTCCCAGGGGTATCAGTGGTGTAGGACCCCCACATTGTGACCTTCTCCCAGGGGTATCAGTGGTGTAGGACCCCCACATTGTGACCTTCTCCCAGGGGTATCAGTGGTGTAGGACCCCCACATTGTGACCTTCTCCCAGGGGTATCAGTGGTGTAGGACCCCTACATTGTGACCTTCTCCCAGGGGTATCAGTGGTGTAGGACCCCCACATTGTGACCTTTTCCCAGGGGTATCAGTGGTGTAGGACCCCCACATTGTGACCTTCTCCCAGGGGTATCAGCGGTGTAGGACCCCCACATTGTGACCTTCTCCCAGGGGTATCAGCGGTGTAGGACCCCCACATTGTGACCTTCTCCCAGGGGTATCAGTGGTGTAGGACCCCCACATTGTGACCTTCTCCCAGGGGTATCAGTGGTGTAGGACCCCCACATTGTGACCTTCTCCCAGGGGTATCAGCGGTGTAGGACCCCCACATTGTGACCTTCTCCCAGTAGTATCAGTGGTGTAGGACCCCCACATTGTGACCTTTTCCCAGGGGTATCAGCGGTGTAGGACCCCCACATTGTGATCTTCTCCCAGGGGTATCAGCGGTGTAGGACCCCCACATTGTGATCTTCTCCCAGGGGTATCAGTGGTGTAGGACCCCCACATTGTGACCTTCTCCCAGGGGTATCAGTGGTGATCATCCAAAAAAATACAACCCCAGCAGAACCGGCCGAGATTCGTGGTGGAAGGAAAGAAAATCAAGTAATGTATGGGCAGCTTTGGGCTGCTTTGGGCTGCATTCGCACTTACGCTCCCAATCGTGATTTCATGTTGGCAAGTTTCACGTGATTTTTGAAGGTGCGTTTTGCCCATAGTATTCTGTCCCGCGACAACCACGGCAAAATCGCACCTCACATGGGGGGGGGCATTTAGAAAGAATGGCACCCAAGCGCGTCGTGCATTTTGAAGTGATTTTGCACGCATAAAATCGCATAATTTTGCAGGCGTTTATGAAAAAGCTGGTGACTGTTGCATTGCCATTTATTACTACCGGCACCCCAAATGCAGCAAAAAAATTAAATAAATAAAAAACGCACGAAAATGTACAAGGAACCGTCCAGTGCCATTGTCAATTCGAGAACAGGCTTCCGCAAATGCGTGAAAATGTGCGCAAATTTGCACAAAAAGTGTGCGCACGCATATGCGCGAAAATACAATACAGAATGAAGTACAGTATCTCACAAAAGTAAGTACACCCCTCACATTTTTGTAAATATTTTCTTCTCTCTTTTCATGTGACAACACTGAAGAAATGACACTTGTCTACAATGTAAAGTAGTGAGTGTACAGCTTGTATAACAGTGTAAATTTGCTGTCCCCTCAAAATAACTCAACACACAGCCATTAATGTCTAAACCGCTGGCAACAAAAGTCAGTACACCCCTAAGTGAAAATCTCCAAATTGGGCCCAATTAGCCATTTTCCCTCCCCGGTGTCATGTGACTCGTTAGTGTTACAAGGTCTCAGGTGTGAATGGGGAGCAGGTGTGTTAAATTTGGTGTTATCGCTCTCACTCTCTCATACTGGTCACTGGAAGTACAACATGGCACCTCATGGCAAAGAACTCTCTGAGGATCTGAAAAAAAGAATTGTTGCTCTACATAAAGATGGCCTAGGCTATAAGAAGATTGCCAAGACCCTGAAACTGAGCTGCAGCACGGTGGCCAAGACCATACAGCGGTATAACAGGACAGGTTCCACTCAGAACAGGCCTCTCCATGGTCCACCAAAGAAGTTGAGGTCACGTGCTCAGCGTCATATCCAGAGGTTGTCTTTGGGAAATAGACGTATGAGTGCTGCCAGCATTGATGCAGAGGTTGTAGGGGTGGGGGGGTCAGCCTGTCAGTGCTCAGACCATACGCCGCACACTGCATCAAATTGGTCTGCATGGTTGTCGTCCCAGAAGGAAGCCTCTTCTAAAGATGATGCACAAGAAAGTCCGCAAACAGTTTTCTGAAGACAAGCAGACTAAGGAGATGGATTACTGGAACCATGTCCTGTGGTCTGATGAGACCAAGATAAATTTATTTGGTTCAGATGGTGACAAGCGTGTGTGGGGGCAACCAGGTGAGGAGGACAAAGACAAGTGTGTCTTGTCTACAGTCAAGCATGGTGGTGGGAGTGTCATGGTCTGGGGCTGTATGAGTGCTGCCGGCACTGGGGGGCTACAGATCATTGAGGGGACCATGAATGCCAACATGTACTGTGACATACTGAAGCAGAGAATGATCCCCTCCCTTCAGAGACTGGACCGCAGGGCAGTATTCCAACATGATAACCACCCCAAACACACCTCCAAGACCACCACTGCCTTGCTAAAGAAGCTGAGGGTAAAGGTGATGGACTGGCCAAGCATGTCTCCAGACCTAAACCCTATTGATCCTCTGTGGGACATCCTCAAACGGAAGGTGGAGGAGCGCAAGGTCTCTAACATCCACCAGCTCTGTGATGTCATAATGGAGGAGGGGAAGAGGACTCCAGTGACAACCTGTGAAGCTCTGGTGACCTCCATGCCCAAGAGGGTTAAACCTTACAGACCACTATAATAAGGTTTACCAGTAGGTACCATGGAAATCTCTTAAACCTGCACGGTTTAGGAGAAATCCAGTGTATCAGCATGTGCCGACATCATCGGCACATGCGCACTGAAGAAACGGACCAAGCGTGCCATTTCTTCAGCCAAAGTACCGTTGCCGGCGGCTCCCGTGCACATGCACAGGAGTGACAACATCGCGGCTTCCGCCCAATCACAGAGCCAGAGCCCGCAATACCCGGAAATAACTCCAGGAGACATGTCGCCGGCCAGAGCAGTGTGCCGGGACCACTGCGGGGGCTTTGATCTAAGGTAAGTATTTCATAAGGAGCTAGTATGCTATGCATACTAGCTCATTACGCCTTTGTCCTGCAGGTTTTTTTTTTTGGTTTTTTTTGTGGGTTTACAACCACTTTAAGGCATTGCTGGAAAATAATGGTGGCCACACAAAATATTGACACTTTGGGCCCAATTTGGAGATTTTCACTTAGGGGTGTACTGACTTTTGTTGCCAGCGGTTTAGACATTAATGGCTGTGTGTTGAGTTATTTTGAGGGGACAGCAAATTTACACTGTTATACAAGCTGTACACTCACTACTTTACATTGTAGACAAAGTGTCATTTCTTCAGTGTTGTCACATGAAAATAGGGATGGGCCAAACACCCCCTGGTTCAGTTCGCGGCAGAACATGCGAACAGGCAAAAAATTTGTTCATACACCGTAAAAGTCTATGGGACACGAACATGAATAATCAAAAGTGCTAATTTTAAAGGCTTATATGCCAGTTATTGTCATAAAAAGTGTTTGGGGACCTGTGTCCTGCCCCAGGGGACATGGATCAATGCAAAAAAAAGTTTTAAAAATGGCCGTTTTTTTCGGGAGCAGTGATTTTAATAATGCTTAAAGTGAAACAATAAAAGTGTAATATCCCTTTAAATTTCGTACCTGGGGGGTGTCTATAGTATGCCTGTGAAGGGGCGCATGTTTCCCGTGTTTAGAACAGTGCGAGAGCAAAATGACATTTCTAAAGGAAAAAAAGTAATTTAAAACTACTCGCGGCTATTAATGAATTGCCGGTCCGACAATACACATAAAAGTTCATTGATAAAAACGGCCTGGGATTCTCCCACAGTCCATTACCAGGCCCTTTGGGTCTGGTATGAATATTAAGGGGAACCCCGAACCAAAATTAGAAAAAAAAAATTGCGCGGGGGTCCCCCCAAATTCCATACCAGGCCCTTCAGGTCTGGTACGGATATTAAGGGGAACCCCGCGCCAAAATTTTTTAAAAAAAGGCGTGGGGTCCCCCTCAAAATCCATACCAGACCCTTATCTGAGCACGCAACCTGGCAGGCCGCAGGAAAAGAGGGGGGAGGAGAGAGCACCCCCCCTCCTGAACCGTACCAGGCCACATGCCCTCAACATGGGGAGCGTGCTTTGGGGTAGCCCCCCAAAGCACCTTGTCCCCCATGTTGATGGGGACAAGGGCCTCATCCCCACCACCCTTGCCCAGGGGTTGTGGGGGTCTGCGGGCGGGGGGCTTATCGGAATCTGGAAGCCCCCTTTAACAAGGGGACCCCCAGAACCCGGCCTCCCCCCCTGTGTAAAATGGTAATGGGGTACAACATAAAGCTCATCCCTACATGAAAAGATAGAAGAAAATATTTACACAAATGTGAGGGGTGTACTCACTTTTGTGAGATACTGTGTATGTCTGTCTATCTATCTATCTATCTATCTATCTATCTATCTATCTATCTATCTATCTATCTATCTATCTATCTATCTATCTATCTATCTATCTATAGAGAGAGAGAGAGAGAGAGAGAGAGAGAGAGAGAGAGAGAGTGATAGATATAGATATATATATTTTATAATATGTAAAATCAAATTTAAAGTTTTTAAAAAAATAATAAACATGTTATACCTACCGGCTCTGTAATATTTTTGCACAGAGCAGCCCTGATCCTCCTCTTCTTGGGTCCCCCGCCAGTGCTCTGGGCTCCTCCCCCCTGCAAAGCGCTTGCTTTGGGGGGCACTCGTGCGTGCTCGCTCCCGAGCCCTGCTCCAGCTGCTGCCTCTGAGTCGATAAGGAGGCAGAGAGCCGGGACAGCAGCCGCTCTCGTGCACATCGCTGGAATAGGGTCAGGTAAGTATTATGGAGGGGGGAGGGGCTGTGGGCGGAGCTGCATACTGCAGGTTTTCACCTTGCATACAGTGCATGAAGGTAAAAATCTTCTTCAGGCTTTACAATTACTTGAAATAAAATTTTAAAAAAATTAAAAATCTTTTCTGCATTTTTTATTTTATTCCCCAGGACTTTCTCATACCGCCGCATTGCGCTGCATAGCAATGCAGCATGTCTAAAACGCACAGGTGTGGTGAGACGGTGGCCCATAGACAGCGATTGTCCATGCATTGAGCCGACGTTGACCAATGCAGATCGATCCCCCTGGTGTGAATGAGCCCCAAGCGATCTCATACATCGCACAGAGATCGGCGGATACATTGAAAATGTTTTTTTGTTGGTTCCCTATTGACAATCACATTCTCTTTTTTTATAAACCCGGAGAATCTTCATTTCACACAACGATACGGCTGGATTTTTAAAAACTGGAAATAAAAAAAAGCAGTACATTCTAACAAAACCTCCAGTTACAAAAAAATAAATAAAAATTGTGAATTTGTATCAAAAAAAGTCACGAAAAGTTTTTGGTTGACACATTTTAAATAAGTCGCCTGATTTGACGGCTCCTCCATAAATCATTTTCACCAAGCGACAAAAAATAAAAAAGGATAAAACTTTGCCGTCAGCCTTTATGTATTATATAATAAATAACGCCAACACACCTTAAATAGCGGCACGTTTCCACGCAGAGCTTTTTTTTTCTAAATGGTATTTTTAATGCAACAGCAAAAAAATAATAAATAAAAAAATCAGATTTTTCCATTTTTTACTCTGAAATCAGAGAAAGTCTCAGAAAGTTCTAATTGAGGCGTTTAGCCGCCTTTAGGAATCCGTCTCAGAAGTCGCGGAGCTTTTTTTTTTTTTTTCTTTCCTTTTTTTTTTTTCTTTTGCTGGGCCGTCTCCTCGCTGTGAAGGAAGAAGGTTGCGGCAGCCTTGGAGAGAATAAAACGCCGAGGAGTTCCAAGGCCGGCTGACACTTTTTAAAGTCTGACGCTTGATGTAAAAATAGAGCGCGCTCTTTGTGAGACTTTCAGATCCAAATGATACACTTCAGATCTTACATCACACGCCGGAGCTTTTAGTGGGGAGAAAAAAGGTGGCAATTTGTGCGACTTTTTCCCATTATGTCAAGTGACTGCTTTTTTTTATTATTATAGATATTTTTATTTTTTTTTTTTATACATGGAGCCCAGCGGAGAAAAATCTGAGTTGCGGTACACAAATAATACAACCTCAAAAAAAAAAAAAAATAAATAAAAGAAAAAAAAAAAACAGCCCCCGTACTGCAGGCACTAAGAAAGACGCCATTATTATTATATATTTTTTTTTGCGTCTTTCAACCAACACAAATCCCCAATGCCAACTGTAGAAGAAGGCCAACATGGGGTGAAGTGAACCCCTTCCTGCCAAGCCGCTGCAGCTCTTTAACCCTTTCACTGCCAGAGTCCTTTCTGTATTTTTTTTTTTTTTTATAATTTTAGGCCTGAAGATTACCTAAACCCCCAAGCCTGAGCTGATTGTAGCCGTATTTAGCGCAATTGTTACAGAAACAATTAAGTACAGTCCGTGATACTTTTTAAAAAAAAATTTGAACTAACATCAAAATTTTCAGGACAAGCCTAAGGCTACATTCACACTGGAACGCCTTGGTCGTTGGCGCTAAAGCGCCGCTCGTTTTTTGTGGCGCTTTAAAGTGGTTGTAAACCCCTACAGACCACTTTTACCTACAGGTAAGCCATAATCTACATGCCTCTAAGGCCCCTTTCACAATGGGGCGGTGGGGGCGTCGGCGGTACAACAGCGCTATTTTTAGCGCAGCTGTACCGTCGTTATTGGAGCGGTATTCGAGCGCTAGCGGTGCGGTTTTACCCCCCGCTGGCGGCCGAAAAAGGGTTAAAACCCCTCGTACAGCGCGGCTATAGCCGCGGTATTGCCGCGGTATAGCCGCGCTGTCCCATTGATTTCAATGGGCAGGAGCGGGGAAGGAGCGGTGAATACACCGCTCCTTCCCCGCTCCAAAAAAGCGGTTTGCAGGACTTTTTTCACCGCCCTGCCTGCGCACCGCTTCAGTGTGAAAGCCCTCCGGCTTTCACACTGAACAAACAGCGGAGGCTGTTTAGGGGCGCTTTTCAGGCGGTATTTTTAGCGCAATGCCGCCTGAAAACCGCTCCAGTGTGAAAGGGGCCTAATCTACACAGTTTAGCAGATATTTGCAAAAGAGACGGGCACCGATGTCTACGGCGCATGCGTAGGCGCACTGAGCGTACCGTTTCTAACGGCGATCGTGCCAATAGTGGCGGCTCCCGTGTGCATGCGCGGGAGTGACGTCATCGCGGCTCCGGCCAATCACAGCGCCGGAGCCGCGATACCCGGAACGAAGATGGACTCTTCGTGGAAGAGGGGACAGCGGTGACATCGCAGGCTCCTGTGTCAGGTAAGTGACACATAATGGGATGCGATGCGATGCATAGTAGCCGATTATGGTTTACCTTTACAGAGAAACAAAGAGGAAGTAAAACTCATCAGGGTTTACTTCCTCTTTAACGCTGTTTTAGTCGGACTTTTGCAGCGCTTTTTGGCCGTTGGCGCGGTGGTTTTGCCGCGCTTTCAAAGCACTGTTAAGTCCTTCATTGCAATGGGCAGGGCGTTTTGGGAGCGCTATTTACAGCTCCCCAATCCGCCCCAAAGATGCCGCTCGCAGGACTCTTTCGTAATGCCCCGCAAGCGCAGCGCCCCCCCCAGTTTGAAAAGACACTCCTAAATGAATGAGAGGCGCTTTTCAAAGGCTAAGTAAGTAAGTAAGTACACCCCTCAGTCACATGTTTGTAAATCTTTTCTTCACCTAAATTAATGGGAGGCGCTTTTCAAAGGCTATTTCTAGCGCTAAAGCACCTGAAAACTGCCTCAGTGTGAAAGGGGTCCAAGGGGTGCCCCCTGCAAGGTCCAAGTAGCACTGATACCATTAGTACCATGCTTAGACCTTGAAGAAGGGGGGACACCCCAAAAGTTTGTCCTGAAAATGTTTTCATGTTAGTCATAGGTGTGCACCCCAAATCTCGAACACACATGGCGGTGTGTGTGTGTACAGTATGTGACAAAAGTAAGTACACCCCTCACTCACATTTGTGTAAATCTTTTCTTCTATCTTTTCATGTGACAACACTGAAGAAAAGACACTTTGCTACAATGTAAAGTAGTGAGTGTACAGCTTGTATAACAGTGTAAATTTGCTGTCCCCTCAAAATAACTCAACACACAGCCATTAATGTCTGAACCACAAAAGTCAGCCATTTATTATCAATCAGATGTGTTTACTCTTTTTAAATCATAATCACAACAGAAACCACCCAAATGACCCTATAAGTAAAAAAAAAAAAATCCTGCAAGCCACCCTAAATAAGCCCTTAGCTACAATTGGCATCAGGTGTGGTTAAAAACAACCCGTGTGAAGGCGAATCAAGTGCCCGTGCATCAATCACAATCCCATAATGTGTGAAAAAAGAGTATTAAAATAACAAAGAAAATGCAGCGATGTGCGATAAAAGCATTAATGATAAAAGATTGCTATTACAATAACATCAATACTATATACAGTGGAACCTCGGATTATGAGCATAATCCGTTCCAGGAGAATGCTCGTAATCCAAAGTACTCGCATATCAAAGCGTGTTTTCCCATTGAAGTCAATGGAAATGAAAATAATTTGTTCCGCATTGACTTCAATGGGATGCAATACCGCAAGCGGCCAGAGGCGGGGGGGCGCTGGAGAGCCTCAGAAACGTCCGAAAAGGCCCGAGGACACTTCGGCTAACCTTGGCAAACCTCGGAAAGACTTCCTACCCGAGATTTGTCGAGGTCAGCCGTGCTGCACTCGGGCCTTTCCGTGTATTTCCGAATAGAACGTTCGGCTCCAATCGGCTCCGGCGCCCCCCCACCTCAGGCCAAAAGTGGTACAGCACACCGCTTTAGGCCTAAATTGTGCTCGTTTTGTGAGCCAACACTCGCAAACCGAGTTACGATTTTTAAAAATACTGTACAGTGCTCGTATTGCGAAACGCTCGTTAACCGCGTTACTCGCAATCCCAGGTTCCACTGTATACACAAGAGGGAAAAAACGAATATAAAATACGGTGTAACAAAAATTTGTAAATCAAGGAAGTTCACATTGAAAAAATGTTTTTTTCACTGAATAAAATGTGTCCAAAAACCACAACAATGTCCCCAGTAATTTTCAAATCCTCTGATGTTAAAGTGCATGGGTGCAATAATATTCCAAAAAGTGACTCTTGTGAAGAAAAATCCAGTTCAGTAAAAGGGCGACTTTACACACGTGCTCCCCTCCCCCCCGTGCGGCCGCGCTCACCTCAAGCTGTTTGACCGCACAACTAAGTTTGGTATACATAAGCCTGTTGAACCCGCTCTGGGCTCGAGTTAGGAAGTTTTCAGCAGGATCCCACGGTTACATCCACAGAGGACATCCTCAATGTTAAAATATTTAAAAAAAGAGGCTGGATAGTGTATTATCGTTTGTTTGTAAGTTTAATTAGAAAAAGGAACATCAGGGTACTCACATTTTGATTGTGGTTTATCAGTAACATGGACCTACAACAAAATGGCGCTGATTAGGCTCCACTTTATTGGCTGCCAACACAGTATATAACCTAGTAGTCTCCACCATCCAATCAGATCCCCCTGAGAAAGTCACGTGATTAGCACTGTGTTGTCACGTGTGGGGGAGGGGCCAGGACGGTGGGAGGAGACAGTCTCATGCTTGTCTGAGCAGGCTACTGGCACACATAGGATTTGAAGCTACCTGGAAGAGGATTTACCAAGGATCGGCAAGGATTTCCTGGAGGGACTGTCGCACATAGTGCAAGGCGTGTTTGACCTTTTTTTTAGGGTCTTCTAAGGAGGTGAGCGAGTATTACAATGTGGTAGCGGGTGCTCTATGCATATAGAGGCTGTGTGAAGTAAAGAAGCACTCCGCATTTCTCTGCATGTTAACGGAAAAGAAATCATCACTTTATCATTGGACTTTTGTCTTTGGACACTTTTATTGCACATCACTTTTGTTATTCTGTTTATTTGATTTTATTATTGATGCAGTGCTGTCTCACGTATATTATATTTACTGTTTTTCTGTGGGAGCCCATAAATGACTGCAGCAGCAATCTCAGTTTTTCATATTTACCGTATATACTCGAGTATAAGTCAACCCGAATATAAGCCGAGGCACCTAATTTTACCACAAAAAAAACTGGGAAAACGTATTGACTCGAGTATAAGCCTAGGGTTAGAAATGCGCAGCTGCTGTAAGTGGAAAAGATGGTCAACAATGCCCATTTGCAGCCTCACTGTGCCCATTTGCAGCCTCACTGTGCCCATTTGCAGCCATAGGTCCTCCGAACTTCAAACTCGGTAGTTAAGGGTTCCTAGATGCCCCCTAGCTGCAGCCAAAATTTGGGGCCTCTAGACCCAAAGGATCCCAAAATGACATTGCTGCAGATGGACACAGTTGACCGAATTTGGGGCCCTGTATCTTGGGGCCCCTTAGTGCTAGGAACCCCAAATTTGGCAAACCCAGTGAAACTAGCACTACAACATATCCAAATCTGGGGCCCCGAGATGCGGGGCCCCAAAGTCGGTTGGGAAAATGTCAAGCACTTTTCTGCAGCAGACATGACATTTTCCAAACCAACTTTGGGACCACGTATCTCGGGGCCACTTGGTGCTAGAAACCCCAGCTTTGGATATTTTGTATTGCTAGTTCCACTGGGTTTGCACACCAAATTTGGGGTTCCTAGTACCAAGTAGCCCCGAGATACGGGGCCCCAAACTTGGTTCGGAAAATGTCATTCTCTGCTGCAGAAAAGTGCTTGACTCGAGTATAAGCCGAGGGGGGCATTTTCAGCACAAAAAAATGTGCTGAAAAAACTCGCTTATACTCGAGTATATACGGTATATTAACTTAGTTTATTGCATAATAGCGCACAACTACCTAATTTTTAATCGACACAGTCTATAACCTAGTAGTCTCCACCATCCAATCAGATCCCCCTGAGGAAGACACGTGATTAGCCCTGTGTCGTCACATGTGGGGGAGGGGCCAGGATGGTGGGAGGAGACAGTCTCACGCTTGTCTGAGCAGACTACTGGCACACAATGGATTTGAAGCTACCTGGAAGAGGATTTTTACTTACCTTATGTATTTTATAGTCTGGTGCACTGGAAGCACCATCAAAATGTGAGGGACCCCGATGTTCTTTTTTCGAATTAAACTTACAACCAAAACGATAATACACTATCTAGCCTCTTTTTTTTTTATATATGTTAACATTGAGGATATCCTCTGTGGATGTAACCCTGGGATCCTGCTGAAAACTTCTTAACTCGGAGCCCAGAGCGGGTTCAACAGGCTTATGTTAGCTTGAGGTGAGCGCGGCCGCACGGGGGAGGGGAGCACGTGTGTAAAGTCGCCCTCTTACTGAACTGGATTTTCTTCACAAGAGTCGCTTTTTGGAATATTATTGCACCCATGCACTTTAACTTCAGAGGATTTGAAAATTACTGAGGACATTGTTGTGTTTTTTGGACACATTTTTTTCAATGAAAAAATTCTTTTCCGCTGTGAACTTGCTTGATTTACAAATTTTTGTTGCACCGTATTTTATATTAGTTTTTTTCTTCTTGTGTGTATATATAGTATTGATGTTATTGTAATAGCAATCTTTTAGCATTAATGCTATTATCGCACAGTGCTGCATTTGATTTTTTATACCCAAATGATCCTGATCAAAAGTTTACATACCCCGGTGATTTTGGCCTGATAACATGCACACAAGTTGACACAAAGGGGTTTGAATGACTATTAAAGGTAACCATCCTCACCTGTGATCTGTTTGCTTGTAATTAGTCTGTGTGTATAAGAGGTCAATGAGTTTCTGGACTCCTGACAGACCCTTGCATCTTTCATCCAGTGCTGCACTGACATTTCTGGATTCTGAGTCATGGGGAAAGCAAAAGAATTATCAAAGGATCTGCAGGGAAAAGGTAGTTGAATTGTATAAAACAGGAAAGGGATATAAAAAGATATCCAAGGAATTGAGAATGCCAATCAGCAGTGTTCAAACTTTATTCAAGAAGTGGAAAATGGTCAGGTGGACCAACTAAAATTTCAGCCACAACTGCCAGGAAAATTGTTTGGGATGCAAAAGAAAAACCCCACAAATAACTTCAGGTGAAATACAGGACTCTCTGAAAACATGCGGTGTGGCTGTTTCAAGATGCACAATAAGGAGGCACTTGAAGAAAGATGGGCTGTATGGTCGAGTCACCAGAAGAAAGTCATTACTACACAAATGTCACAAAGTATCTGCTTACAATACGCCAAACAGCAGAGAGACAAGCCTCAAACCTTCTGCCACAAAGTCATTTGGAGTGATGAGACCAAAATTGAGCTTTTTGGCCACAACCATAAACACTACATTTGGAGAGGAGACAACAAGGCCTATGATGAAAGGTCCACCATTCCTACTGTGAAACATGGCGGTGGATCGCTGATGTTTTGGGGATGTGTGAGCTACAAAGGCACAGGAAATTTGGTCAAAATTGATGGCAAGATGAATGCAGAATGTTATCAAAAAATACTGGAGGAACATTTCATTCATCAGCCAGGAAGCTGCACATGGGACGTACTTGGACATTCCAACATGACAATGATCCAAAACACAAGGCCAAGTCCACCTGTCATTGGCTACAGCAGAATAAAGTGAAGGTTCTGGAGTGGTCATCTCAGTCTCCTGACCTCAATATCATTGAGCCCCTCTGGGGAGATCTCAAACGTGCCGTTCATGGAAGACGGCCCGAGAATTTACAGGAACTGGAGGCTTTTTACCAAGAGGAACCATCTGAGAAGATAAAGAGCCTCATCCACAAATACCACAAAAGACTTCAAGCTGTCATTGATGGTAAAGGGGGCAATACACGGTATTAAGAACTGGGGTATGTAAACTTTTGATCAGGGTCATTTGGGTGGTTTGTTGACATTATAATTCCGCTACATGTCTTTGGTAAACAAAATCTCATTAAGTTTATATCAGTTTGCTTGAATGTTAATAGTGTCTACAAACTATGGTATATACTGGAATTTTTTTTTTAATACTAGTAATGGGGGCGATCAGTGACTTATAATGGGACTGCGATAGTGCGGCGGAAAATCTGACACTAACTGGGTGGGAACTGACATCACCAGTGACACTAATACAGTGATCAGTACTAACACTATATACTGTCACTGGACTAATGACACTGGCTGGGAAGGGGTTCACATCTAGGGGGGCAATCAAGGGGTTAAATGTGTGCCTAGCAATGTGTAAAGTGTGCTAATTTTTAGACATGTGCACTGCCAAAAAATTTGTTCGTTTGCGTTTCATTGTTTTGTTTTTTTTATTGTTAGTTTTTTTTTTTTTCATTTTTCAGGTCATTTGTGATCACAATTCGTAAATTAGAAAATACAAAAATAAGAAAGAAAATCTGAAAGAATAACTAACTAATAATAACTAACTATTAAATTATAGGTATTGGAGTTTCCTTAATAAGAATAATTTGATTGTATTGTTTTAATGTTGTTTTTTATTTTGTTGCTAGTATATAAAAATAAAAAGAATCTGATTTAAAAAAAAAAAAAAAAAGAATAACTTGACTATTACTAACTATTAAATTATAGGTATTGGAATTTCTTTTCAAATTTGGCTGTTAGTGAACGTAACGAATACGAATTTATCCGACGTTACGAATTATCCGAAATAACGAATGCCGCATCTTAAAGAATGGAACGGAACAAATTAATAATAAATAATAATAATAGTAAAAAGATTTTTATCATTATTATTTATTATTGATTCGTTACGTTCCATTCTTTAAGATGCGGCATTCGTTATTTCCGATAATTCGTAACTTCGGATAAATTCGTATTCGTATCATTCACTAACAGCCATGTTTGAAAAGAAATTCCGATACCTGTAATTTAATCGTTATTGTTATTATTTCAGATTTTAGAATTTTGGAATTTTCTCATTTCCGAATATTCAAATTTACGAATATTCAGAAAAATTCATGAAACGGGTTTTCGTTCATTCGGATATTTCCGAATGAATGAATTTGTCGAAATTTATTTTAAAAAAAAATAAATTTGGAACGAATTGCACATGTCTACTGATTTTTTTTTACTAAAGATTTTTTTGTTTCTTATCCTTGCTTTGCAGGGATGAGAAACAGAGAGATTACTCCCTGTGTGCAGAGGCTCTGTGTTGATTGTCAACACAGAGCTCTGGGCTGCGATTCTAAACAAATGGAACGGAACAAATTAATAATAAATAATAATAGTAAAAAGGTTTTAGTATTATCATGGTTATTTATTATTATTAATTCGTTACATTCCGTACGTTTAGATGCGGCATTCGTTATTACGAAATACGATAATTCGTATTTTTGGATAAATTCGTATTCGTTACTTTCACTAACAGCCAAATTTTAAAGGAAATTCCAAAAGCTATAACTTAATCGTTATTGTTATTATTTCAGATTTTCGCATTTTCGGGTTTACAGATTTTACAATTTCTGATTTTTCGCATTTCCGAATATTCAAATTTACGAATATTCAGAAAATTTAATGAAACGGGTTTTCGTTCATTCGGATATTTCCGAATTATTGAAGTTTTCGAAGTTTATTTTGAAAAAAACGAATTTGGAACGAATAGCACATGTCTACTGATTTTTTTTTTACTAAAGATTTCTTTGTTTCTTATCTTTGCTTTGCAGGGATGAGAAACAGAGAGATTACTCCCTGTGTACAGAGGCTCTGTGTTGGTTGTCAACACAGAGCTCTGGGCTGCGATTGGACACAGCCGGTCAGCAGGTCCTAGCCGTGAATCATTGCTGACAGGCTCCCGGCATCGTACGGATAGGTCGCTTTGCCTGCGCCGGCGCGTCGCCTGCAGTACATTGTGCAAAAAAAAACAGCAAAAACATCTCTGGCAGTGAAAAGGTTACACAGGGTTGGTACCCAATTTGTTTTTGTAAAACCCCCAAAATAGGATATATTTTCTAAAAGCGGAAAAAATAGCGGCAGTTCCAATTTTTTTTTTTTATGTCACAACTGACATTATTATGATATTAGCGCAACTGTTGATGGATGAAAAGGTCATTTTAGGTTTTACAATTACAAATTACCCAATTTTTTTGTAAAAAAAAAAAAAAAAGAGGTTGCACCAAGTAAATAGTTACCCAACATGCCAAGTCTTAAAAATGCGTGCGTCCTTGAAACGGGCGAAAAACTTTTAGTACCCTATATTTTTCATAGGTGACGCTCTTAAAGCCCCCTACAGGTCATCGGTGTCGGTAGAGTTGACCGTCAATAACGGGGCCAAGAATTGTTACGCTCACACCAATCAGACGTGCAATTCGTTCAGTTCATAATTCTTTTTTTTTTTTTTTTTAATGATTTTAGACAAATTTGTTAAATTCGGCTAAATTTAAAAAAAACCCGTAAATGCGAATATTCGAAAATTCATGAATTCGAGATCCGAAATTCGATTTTTGGAAACCCGAAAATCTGAAATCTCTTACTATTAAATGATAGGTATTGGAATTTCCTTTCAAATTTGGCTGTCAGTGAACGTAAAGAATTCGAATTTATCCGAAGTTACGAATTATCCGAAATAACGAATGCCGCATCTAAGCGAATGGAACGTAACGAATTAATAATAATAAATAACAATAATAATAAAAAAACATTTTATTATTATTATTAATTCGTCCCGTTCCATTTGTTTAAACGCGGCATTCGTAACTTCGGATAATTTCGTATTTATTGCGTTCACTAACAGCCAAATTTGAAAGGAAATTCCAATACCTATAAATTTAATATTTCGTTATTATTAGTTAGTTATTATTTAGAATTTTTGGATTTTCAAATTTTTGGATCTTCTAATTTACGAATTGCGATCAAAAAACTAAAAAAAAAAAAAAAAAATGAAAACGAACAAATTTTTTGGCAGTGCACACGTCCAACACCAATGTGTGCGGTAATATGTAACATAAAGCACAAATGGCGTTTTTTTTCGCGCTTAGGCGCCCCCGACACCTGCATTTTACATTAGTATGTTTATGAATGTTTGGGGGGGGGGGCACAAAATTTTGGGGAGATATTTATAGGGCTTGGGTGTAATTTTCGTTTTTTTTTTTTTGCCCAAATTTTTTTTCCCCATCACATAGGGTACAAGAAGTCGCTATGTGATGCATTTTTTTGATGACAGGTTCTCTTTAATGAGACATCGGGGGTCTTTTAGATCTCTGTGGAGATATGTAATGTTTAAATGGCGTCCATTCCCCTCCCCCAGCGTCAGGGTCGCCCGTCTCTAGATTGTGGTCGCCTTCTACTGCAAAACAAAATTTACAAAATGAAATCCTAAACAACTGGGTGGCCGCCGCGGTCTGAGCGACGGAACATCTGGGGGTAATTAGTCTCCTCTGCCGCCATCGCCCGCGAACGCATCTAGGTCACCGACATTTGAGGGGGGACACAGGCGGGCGGTGGGATTTGGGTCCTTTTTTTGCGACAAGAGGTGTTATAAATCATTAATGGTCATCTCCTTGAAGGAGTAATAATGGCGATCGTTCTCCAAAAGGACAGAGGTCGTATATCTAGTCTTTTCTGAAATGTCAGGGTCTTAAATTAATCTTTGGTATTAGACTCGTGTCAACAGCCAAGACCGAGCTCCCAGGGCCTCGGAATTAAACTTCCACCAACATCCAACCGCGGGCTTTACTGGAGGAGCTTGTTGCTCTTCCGGAGGACTCGCACCCGCCAGGAGGAAAAAAAATAAAAAATACAAAAAAACAAACAATGAGATATTATATGGTGCCCCAGAGTGGGGGGGGGCAAACATACACCCCCCAATAATTCCTACAGTTCGATAAAACAGGAATGCTAACAAAAATTGTGGCCGCCCTGCTTTAAAAAAAAACAAAAAAAAACAGTAATAATAAAAAAAAAATAATAATAAATAAATAAAAAAATTGAAAAAGTATTTTTCAGCTTGATAGAAAAAAAAATCCCAAGGGGGGATTGTTTTAATATTTTTCAACAATACATAAAACCGTTTCCTGCCGTGTTGCAGATTGCTTAGGTTTTTTTATATCAATTTTAATGTGTGTAAAATTTACAGTGAGTAAATAATGAATAAAAATGAATGTACTTTTTTGTATATATATTTTCTAGAATTCTTTATGCATTTGTTGTATTTATGACTTTTTTTTGTTTTATCTCTTTAGTCTCAGGTTTACAATTCCAGCCATCAGGTGAAGTTCTATGTTTTTTTTTTGGATGTCAGATTTTCATGTCTACCATGCTGATCTTAGCTGCATTACTGGCAAAATAAAAAAAATGTTAACGTTCAGGAGCTCAAGTTTAAAATTTCACACACGACTGTATGTGTAAGAGGTGTGACTCCTATTTTCTTGACTACAGTAATCATGGTGTGTTATAAGGTGATTCAATAAGAGACATAGAGCCTGAAAGCAAGCAACTTCTGTTGTGCTCTGTTTTTGAAATGTTGTATCATGGGTAGAGCAACTACTGAATGTTTATTTGTAAAATAGATATTTTTCTATACACTGTAAAAAAAAAAAGTTAAATATTAATAATAATAATATAATAATAAAAAAAATATATATATATATACATATATGTGTGTGTGTGTGTATATATATATATATATATATATATATATATATATATATATATATACACTGTAAAAAAAAGTTAAATATTAATAAAATATTAATAATAATAATAATAATAATATATATAGTATAATATGATATATTGTAATATATATACACTGTAAAAAAAAGTTAAATATTAATAAAATATTAATAATAATATATATAATATGATATATTATATATATATACACACTGTAAACACAAAAAAAGAAAAAAAATTAAAATAATAATATAATATATATTATATTATATTATAATATATATATATATATATATATATATATATATATATATATATATATAAATGAAAAAATAAATAAATAAAAAATATATATATATATATATATATATATATATATATATATATATATAAAATATATATTATATTATTATTATTTTATTTTTTTGTATATATGTGTATATATATATGTATATATGTGTATATATATGTATATATGTGTGTATATATATATATATATATATATATATATATATATATATATATATATATATATACATACACACACACATTTTTTTTTTTTTTTAATTAAAAATGTTTCCAACCAACAAGCTACTTGTATTTAGTCAAAATCAAAATCCAATGGAAGTCATTTAGTAAAGTTCAACGGTGACTCCTTTCTTTCCCTGACTACAATATTCATAACAGGCTTATCATTCAATAAGAAGAGACAGAGAGCCCGACAGCAAGCAACTTCTGCTGCGCCTTGTTTTTGAAATGTTGCGTCATGGGTAGATCAATTAATAAATGTTTATTTAAAAAAAAAAAGTTTTCCATATATCGTCAATATACAGGTGCAACTCCTAACTACAGTATTCATACCAGGCTATTAGGAGATTCAATAAGAGACAATGAGTCTGAAAGCAAGCAACTTCTGCTGTGCTCTCTTTTTTGAATGCTGCATCATGGGTAGACCATGTATTAATTGTTTATTTTGTAAAGGTAAACTTTTTCTATACACATTTATTATATAGTTAAAATATACACAAAAAAAGACCCAATAACCAATAAAGTTTTCCTTTAAGCAATCCAGATGATGTCATTAATTGTTTCTAACTATACCCTGACCTGGTAAAATGAAAACCTTCGTACACATTGAGGCCCTGTCAGGTCTCTACAGAACTGAAAACAGTTCCCTTCAATAGAAGAGGTATTCTTCTCACCCCTCCAGCAGCCTGTATCCAGGGCCGTTTTTAAGGCAGGGCAAAAGGGGCAGCTGCCCTGGGCCCTGTCATTGTTGTGGGGCCCAAAAGCAGCTGCCTCATACTTGCCAACTATCCTGGTTTAAATTCCCTCGTCCCTTGAGGTTTTAGTCCCGTGCTGTGTCCCAATATCTCAGTGTGAAGTGCTGCTACTAATGCTGCCCAGCTCTGCCCTATTGTTGTGTACAGATTACTCTGATGATTCATATGTAAATAGCGGTGGCATTCATATGTAAATAGCGGTGGCATTCATATGTAAATAGCGGCGGCCAGCGGCATTGATATGTATATCATGTCCCCCTGAGGTCATATCCACAGTAATCTCTAGCAACCAATCAACAAACAGAAATCATGTGCTGTAACCTCTAGCAACTAATCAGTGAGCGGTAATGTGTGCTATAACCTCTAGCAACCAGTCAGTGAGCGGTAATGATACACTGTAACCTCTGGCAACCAATTGTAATAGCTGCCTGATCTGATTCAGTAAACTGATTTTGAGTCTAGCTGCTATTTATTGTATGTCTCAGAGCAGGTGGAGAGCGAAACTGCATGGGGGGGCCCCAAGAAAAGTTTTGCCCAGGGTCCAATCAATATTAAAGACGGCCCTGCCTGTATCACCTACCTGCCCTCCATTCTAGTGATGTGCTCCCTCCAGACTCTTCACCAGAAGTCTCAGATGACCATGTCCATGACCATGACCCCTGCCACACTCTGTGGTTCCGTCCACCAGCCCCTGCATCACCGATGAGTCCTGTAGCTACATAGGGGTCAGTGGAGTCAAGGAGGAGTCAAAGGAACCACAGCCCATGGCGGGGGAGTGAGGCATCTGACACCCCTGGAAGTGGCGGATTCCAAAGAGTCTTACAAAGGCGGCAGCATTGTAATTGAGGGGAGGCAGGAGATATGGGCCGTACAATGTCTCTTCTCTTGCAGGAAGCTGCCCCTTTTCAATCCTTTACAGCAATCTCATTCTCTCAGTCATACCTACCAGCTTTCCTCATGGAAATTCTAGTGACATTTTGCCCCATAAGACACATTTCCTTTCCCATCATGCATCCAAAATCTTAGTGCTCTTACCGTAAGTAATCTCTGCGACAAAGTATAAGGTTTGCTTTCGTGTAGAGCGTTGAGCCGACCTCGCCCAAGCGGCAGTCGCAGCAGGCGCATTTTAAGCAGTCTTCATGCCAGTACTTGTCCAATGCCTTGAGCAGGTAGCGGTCCTTGATCTTCCGGTTACACCCCGCGCACCCTTTCTGTTTTCCCTTTGGCTGGACTGAGAGCATCGGCACTCCTAGAGGAGGAGAACAGAGTGTCAGACTTGGGGGGGGTCTTTACAACAGACAACATTACAAAGTCATTTCCATAATTGGGTGGATTTTCCAAAGCAGCAAAGACTGATCCCCTATGAAGGTGAATCTTCACTCAGGGTAATTTTCGCTTCATTCTGAACTTCCAACCATGTGCAAGGGAGATTAAAAAGAGCAGAACTTTTTTCTTGCACATGATTGGATGATTAAGGTGAACATGGCTTCACTTATTCATAAGTCTAAGTGGCTTCACCCTATTCACTAAACTTAAAGAGCAATTATTTTCCGAAACCACCCGCCTCTGTTCCTTTGGTTAACAAGCTGCATCATTATAAAGAACGTCGACATTCAACCTTCACAGCAAATATACAACATTGAATTCATATGATACAGGATATGACTAGAGGGATCGCCAGCAGGAGGTCCCAATTTCTCTATATAGATCTTTATATCACTAGAGGGGTCACCAGCGGGAGGAAGGAGGTCCCGATTCCTCTATATAGATCTTTATATCACTAGAGGGGTCACCAGCAGGAGGAAGGAGGTCCTAATCCCTCTATATAGATCTTTATATCACTAGAGGAGTCACCAGCAGGAGGAAGGAGGTCCTGATTCTCTATATAGATCTTTATATCACTAGAGGGATCACCAGCAGGAGGAAGGAGGTCCTGATTCCTCTATATAGATCTTTATATCACTAGAGGGGTCACCAGCAGGGGGAAGGAGGTCCTGATTCCTCTATATAGATCTTTATATCACTAGAGGGATCACCAGCAGGGGGAAGGAGATCCTGATTCCTCTATATAGATCTTTATATCACTAGAGGGATCACCAGCAGGAGGGAGGAGGTCCTGATTCCTCTATATAGATCTTTATATCACTAGAGGGATCACCAGCAGGAAGAAGGAGGACCTGATTCCTCTATATAGATCTTTATATCACTAGAGGGGTCACCAACAGGAGGAAGGAGGTCCTGATTCCTCTATATAGATCTTTATATCACTAGAGGGATCACCAGCAGGAGGAAGGAGGTCCTGATTCCTCTATATAGATCTTTATATCACTAAAGGGGTCACCAGCAGGAGGAAGGAGGTCCTGATTCCTCTATATAGACCTTTATATCACTAGAGGGGTCACCAGGAGGAGGAAGGAGGTCCTGATTCCTCTATATAGATCTTTATATCACTAGAGGGGTCACCAGGAGGAGGAAGGAGGTCCTGATTCCTCTATATAGATCTTTAGAGTTGTGCGCAAAAGTTTCCACCCCCTGGCAGAAATGGTGAAATTTTGGCATTGATAGTGAAAATATGAGACTTATCATGCCAAAAAATCTCTCTTTTATTTAAGGATAGCGATGATATAAAGCCATTTATTATCACATCGTTGCTTAGCTCATTTTTAAATCATAATAACAGAAATCACCCAAATGGTCCTGATGAAAAGCTCCCACCCCCCTGGAATGTTTGGCCTTGGTACCGACACACACGAGTTACATTGGCAATTAAAGGTTAATTTCCCACACGTGTGGCTTTTTAAATTGCAGTTAGTGTCTGTGTATAAATAGTCAATGAGTTTGTTAGCTCTCACATGGATGCGCTGAGCAGACTAGGTACTGAGCCAAGGAGAGCAAAAAAGAACCGTCAAAAGACCTGCGTAACAAGGTAGTGGAGCGTTATATAGATGGAAAAGGATATAAAAAGACAACCAAAGCCTTAAATATATCAGTCAGTACTGTTCAATCACTTATTAAGAAGTGGAAAATTCGTGGATCTCTTGATACCAAGGACCAAGGACCAAGGAAGCCAAGGACAGGTAGACCAAGAAAGATTTCAGTCACAACCCCCCCACAGGTAACCTAAGGAGAAATACAGGCTGCTCTGGAAAAAGATGATGTGGTGAGTTTTAAGCAGCACAACACGATAATACTCAAACATAAATGATCTGCATGGTCGAGTTGTCAGGAATAAGCCTTTCCTGCCTGATGCCACAAAAAAGCCCGGAGAGGAATATCAAGGTGTTGCCGACCATATTGTAAACAGGCTTTTTGGGGGGAATTATACCCCACTATTGGTGTCGAAGGAATAAAGCCCCGAAGGTTCGCAATGGGCTGCAGTTTGGAGACCACTGCTCTAGAGTGTCTGATTTCAGAAAATATTATATAATGTTTGGGGGTTTTAACCGCTTCCATGCCGGGCTAATTCTGGCATTCGTCTCCTACATGTAAAAAAAACGGAAAATTTCTATCATAATACTTACCGTAATTTTCCTTTCCTGATGGACTCCATGGCAGCAACGTGTGGGTTAAGTCCCGCCTCTACTACCCTATAGGACACTACTCCCATAAATCTTTGCTCCCTGCCCCCGGCCGTGTTCGGTAACTAGCCTACTTCAGCCATTCGGGGAGGGAACTCCTGCTGCCATGGAGTCCATCAGGAAAGGAAAATTACGGTAAGTATTATGATAGAAATTTTCCGTTTTCCTGACAGACTCCATGGCAGCAACGTGTGGGAAATAACTCGCCATACACACCCGGGTGGGCTAAATGCTGAACAAAAGATTTATTTAACACTGTCAGCCGACAGCACTTTTAAACCAAATTTAACAGAAGATAAGGTTGCTGGCTCAACACAATAATGGGTCATGAAGGTATGAATCGAAGACCACGAAGCTGCTCTACAGATTACATCAGGAGCAACGTGACGTGAGGCCGCCCAGGACGTCGACAGACTTCTTGTAGAGTGAGCTGTAACCGCCTCAGGAGGAGCCAAGCCTTTCTCTCTGTAAGCCCATTGAATGGCTTGAACCACCCAAGCCGCGATGGATCTGACAGAAGCTCTAGAGCCTCTGTTTTTCCCATGGAATAGAACAAAAAGGAATTCAGATTGACGGAAAGATGCCGTAACTTCCAGGTATTGATTGAGAGTAGCTCCTACATCGAGAGGGTGTGGATCTGGACCTCCAGTGGATTTGAAGGTAGGGAGAGTGATATCCTGGTTCTCGTGAAAGACCGAGGTAACTTTGGGATTTGTCCCAAGCATTGGTATTAGGACCACTCTGTCCGGAAAAAAGGTGATGAATGGTTCCTTGGACCCCAGGGATTGAATTTCCGAGACCCTCTTCGCCGAAGTTATAGCTATCAGGAACGAAGTCTTGAGGGTTAATTCCCTGACTGAGAGAGATCTGTCAAGTTGAGCAAAGAAATCCAGGACTAATGGAAGATCCCATTTGGGGAATCTAGGTTTCCTCTGTGGCCTAAGTCTGACTGCTCCTTTGAAAAATTGCTGGACCAGAGGGTGCTTGGCCCATGCGACTCCGGAGAAAGCTGATATTGCGGAAACCTGGACCCGCAGAGAACTGACGGATAGTGAGATGTCCAGACCCGTCTGCAGAAAACTTAGAACATCCTGAATCGCCAGATTATCACAGGAGTTGGACCTGGAAGACATATGGCTGCTAAATTTCGCCCAGATCCTCTCATACACTCGGTTAGTACTATTCCTTCTTGAACTAAGGAGAGTAGGAATTACTTCATCCGGGCAGCCTAGCGCCTCTAACCTTCCCCTTTCAAAAGCCAAGCCCTTAGGCGTAGGTGATCCGGGCAAGGGTGTAGCCTCGACCCCTGAGACAGGAGGTCTGGTCTGGATGGAAGAGGGATCGGATCTCGGACACTGAGGAGTGTCAGGAGAGGAAACCAGGGCCTGTTGGGCCAATAAGGAATTATTGCTAACACTTCTGCTGTCTCTGCCCTGAGCCTCTTCAGGAACTGGAGGATGATCGGAGTTGGCGGAAAGGCGTAGGCTCTGTTGAACCACCATTTCTCCGTCAGGGCGTCCACCCCATACGCTTGAGGGTCCCTGTACCTTGAATAGTATCTTGCCATCTTTTTGTTGCAGGGGGAGGCGAACAGGTCGACTTCCGGAAGGAACCCCAATGAAAGAATCCACTTGAATACTTCCTCGTGGAGAGACCACTCGTTGTTGTCTAGGAGCCTCCGGGAAAGAAAGTCTGCCTGAACATTCTGAACCCCCGGAACATATGTCGCTGTCAGATCCTTCAGGTTTTTCTGGGCCCAGGACATAATTGGCTCTACCTCTTTTAGTAAGGAGAGACTTCGAGTCCCTCCTTGCCTTCTTATGTATGCCACTGCTGTGGTATTGTCCAGTCTGAGAAGGACCGAGGAGCCTTGAATGAGATGCCGAAATGCCAGAAGTGCCTGGAAGGCTGCTCTCAGTTCTAGGATGTTTGACACTATCCTTCTGGAAGGGAATTCCCAAGTGCCCTGAGCCACTTCCGCCAGACAGTGGGCACCCCAGCCCCTGTTGCTGGCGTCTGTTGTTATAGTCACCCAAGCAATGGGAAGGATAGAATGGCAGTTGGAGAGATTCTCCCGTTGGAGCCACCATAGGAGAGAGTGCCTCATGGATGCAGTAATCCGAATCATCTGGGTCTTGCTGCCTTTCCACTGGTGAAGGAAGCCCTTCTGAAAGGGCCTCATTCTCCATTGGGCCCACCTCACCATCGGAATCGTCGCCACCATAGTGCCAATGATCCTCAGGCATTGGAGAGCGTGAAGATGAGGAGTAGAAAGAGCTGGGTGGATCCTGTCTCTGAATGTTGAGATCTTCTCTTCTGGTAGTGAAATGGTGCCTCTGACCGTGTCGAAGAGGGCACCCAAGAACACCAGAGACTGCGAAGGGTCTAACTGGCTCTTCTCCTGGTTCAGAATCCATCCGAATTCCTGTAGTGTGGAAATCACTTGCCCTCTGTGTGCTATGAGTTGCACCCTGTCTTGTGCCAAGAGAAGCAGGTCGTCCAAGTAGTGATGTAGGCGAATCCCCCTGGTTCTCAGGAGAGCTACTACTGCCAACAGCACCTTTGAGAAAACCCGAGGAGAAGTTGACAACCCGAAGGGAAGGCATGTAAATTGTAAGTGAAGGTTGCCCACGGAGAAGCGGAGAAATTGCTGAAAGTTTTCTGCGATGGGAACGTGAAAGTAGGCGTCCTTGAGGTCTATGGACACCATCCAGTCCCCTGGTTGAACTGACTGTTGAATTGTGGAGAGTGTTTCCATCTTGAACCTCTCCTTTTTGATGAAGCGATTTAGATGGGTTAGGTCTATGACCGGCCTCCAGGCCCCACTCTTCTTCTGAACCAGAAAGAGGGGAGAATACATTCCCATGCCTTGCTGGCTGACTGGGACTGGGACGACAGCGCTTTGGGCCAACAAAGATTCTATGTAGGCTAAAAGTATTGTCCTTTTCTCTTCTGATGCCGGAAGAGTAGTGGGTACCCACCTGAGTCTGGGAGGGTGGGTAAAGGTCCAGGCATGACCAGAGGAGACTGTCTTGACTGTCCAGAAGTCGTGAATCGAGGCCGCCCAGACATGCCGAAAGTGGAAGAGACGGCCCCCCACACGGTCTGCCTGAGCGGGCCCACTTTCAAAAGGATTTAGAGGGTTGCCTCTCCCCTTTCGACTCACTACCTGCAGCCTTCTTAAAGGACGATTGCCTTGATTTCCAGGATCTGGAGAATTCCCGGCCTGGCTTGTAAGTACGAGCCTCTCTGGATCGATCTTGATATTGCCTCTTCGGGAAGGATCTTCTTTGGCCTTGCAGGCGTCTATCCTGAGGTAGGAACCCCGACTTCCCGCCAGTAGCCCGTGTAATGGCCTCATCCAGCTTGTTGCCAAAAAGAGAAGAGCCCCCGTAGGGAATTCGGCACCATACCTGCTTAGAGGCTGGGTCAGCCAGCCAAGGGCGGAGCCAGAGAGCCCGCTTGGCGGTGACCGACGAGAGCATTACTCGGGCCGCCAGGCGAATGATGTCAATCGAGGCCTCACCCAGAAAAGTCGATGCTAGCCTCAATTCTTGAATAGGCGAGTTCTTCGCTGTGTCATCTGAGATACTCCTTAGCGTATCTTGAACACTATCCGTCCACACCTCCATAGCTTTGGACAGGGCTGCCAGGGCTAAGGCTGGTTTGCAAGCCATGCCTGCTGTAAGGTACACTCTCCTTAAATCTGCATCAATCCGTCTGTCCAGAACGTCTTTAAAGGACACTGTGTCCTCCAAGGGGAGTGTCACGTGTTTCACTAGCCTCATCACCGCTGCGTCCACCAAAGGGGCTGATTCCAGATGCTTCACTTCTTCCTCCCTAAAGGGATAAAGCTTTGAGATTTTGGTAAGCATGGAGTTTTTCTTCTCCACCTTGCTCCATTCGTCTGTGATGATCTCGCCCAACTCAGAAAAGAAAGGAAAGTTAACTCGTTCCTTCTTTAGCTGTTTAAAGAATTTTCTCTGTTTGGGAGGGACAGCCGTCGGATCCTCCCAATTTAAAGTTTCTCTAATCGCCTTAACCAAGGGAGGTAGCAGAGCGAAGTCAAAGCCCACACAGGTATTATCTTCATCCGAGTCACTATCAGAGTTGACCACCGAAGGGTGACTAGGAACAGAGGACTCCCAGGTGTCCTGCAACTGAGTTTCCCTCACTGGGGAACCTGGTGGCTCTGCCTGAGGGGTAATAGGCCGGACCGCCTCAATATCCTTAAGTGATTCCATCACAACCCTCTCAACTAGGGCTTTAAGTTGCTGGTCCGAATCACCTCTTTCTCTGGAAGCTTTGGCGAAGCAGGAATCGCACAGCGATTTACCGACAGGTACTTGTGATCTGCATCCCCAGCAGACACTTGAAGAGTGGCTGGAGTGGGCCACTGAGGAGTGCGAGCGCTCCTCACTACGGTGTCCTGATTTTGAGGAGGAGCCGTAATGTTTAGATTTGGAAGAGGTTTGCCGGTGATGCGACTTTGACGAATCACTTCCTTTGTGCGAGCTGCGACGCTGTTCTGACCTGGAAGGGCTAAAGCAAAAGACAGAGAACCACAGAAACAAAACAGAACAGTTAGAAGGAACGATCATCTGTGAAAATACACCCCCCCCCACCCGCCTAAGGACCCTGGCAATGGGACCTGCCCTTGTACCTTGTGAGAGGAGGCTGGCCAGAGGCAGGCGGTGGAGAGCTCATGTCTTGAGAAATATCCATCTGACTGCAAAGTTAACAAAAGGCATATCAATCAACTCGGCTGTGAGCCAGGGAGCAACAGCCTTCCTGTATGTAAAGCTACTTACCAGTAGCTGATTCACTGGAGCGTGGGGAAGAGCCAAAAAACAGCCTGCAGACATTCCCAGGGTCTGCAGGCTATTTTCCCAGTTTAAATAGGGCGCCCCAGTGACGTCACCGCCCGTGACGAGCGAACGCCAGTGCGCATGCGCGATCAGCGGCGATTTGCCGCTATCGCGCATGCGCGAAAACCAAGCCTCGATTTCGTGCCGTCCGCGCATGCGCAGTACGGCCGGACACAAAGTGAAAGCAAAAACGGCGGCTGGAACGCAGGAAGAACCAGCCGCCATGCCTGCAACTACATAAACAGTAAGACAGGGAAACAAGACACACAAGAGAGAGGAGCAATAATGAAATTCCAACAGAAACTGCTGCCATGATAGCAAGGAAACATCTCACCAATCCCACCACGATCGTCAGGCCGAAGGTAAACACCGGACTTTCCAGGGGCAACAAGGGGTCACCTGCTAATAGCTGGCTATCCAACCCATGCGCGGCCTCGCCTGCCAGTGGCCAGGGAAAACGGCCTCTTCCTGCGCCTCTTCCAACGCCCCACTCCATACCCTGCTAATAGCTAGGGCTTAGCGGAGTAATGCGACTTTCCCGATCCAAGTCGCAGCTCGGCCAATCTTGATCGTGGGGATAAACATCTTCAGGTAGGAAGACCAACACTAGGTCTTGCGAGGAGGACAAAAAAAGAACACGGCCGGGGGCAGGGAGCAAAGATTTATGGGAGTAGTGTCCTATAGGGTAGTAGAGGCGGGACTTAACCCACACGTTGCTGCCATGGAGTCTGTCAGGAAATCATATTTTTTCACTAGAAAATTACTCAGAACCTCCAAACATATGTTATATATATATATATTTCTTAGCAGAGACCCTAGAAAAGAAAATGGCGGTCATTGCAATTTTTTTATGTCACATGGTATTTGCGCAACAATTTTTACAATTTTTTGGGGAAAACACTTTCATGAATAAAAAAATAAACAAAACAGTAAAGTTAGCCTAATTTTTTTAGTATAATCTGAAAGATGATGTTACGCCGAGTAAATAGATACCTAACATGTCACGCTTTAAAATTGCGCCCACTCGTGGAATGGTGACAAAACGTCGGTACTTAAAAACCTCCAAAGGAGACACAAATTTTTTTTTTTTTTTTTACAGTTACAGAGGAGGTCTTCCACTAGAATTATTGTTCTCGCTCGATTGTTTGCGGTAACACCTGACGTGTGGTTTAAACGTTGCCTACATATGTGTTCACTTCCGTGTGTGAGCACGAGGGGACGGGCCGCTTTCATTTTTTATTTTATTTACATTTTTTTTATTTTTACACTTTCTCTTTTATTTTTTTCATAACTTTTATTCCTATTTCAAGGAATGTGAACATCCCTTGTAATAGGCATAGGGCATTACAGATCCTCTTTACAGTGAGATCTGGGGGGTCTATAAGTCCCCACATCTCTCCTCTAGCCTGGAAAGCCTGGGATAAAAAAAAAAAAAAAAAGATCTCAGCTTCCCAGCCAAAAAAAAAACACGTTTACATCTGCTGGTGTTCTGTCAGAATCGGTGACCTGTCAGATTAGGGAACGGAAGTGACGTTACGTCAACTGCGCATGCGTTCCACCGCTACCAGGTTTGCTAATGTGACAGAACACCTGCAGTCAGAAGAAGGCAGCGGACATCTTACTACACCCAGCTACGTCTTGAATTTCACAGTAATTTTAGCAATAAAGTGAGCGTATATGAATAAATATATTTTAGTAACATCTGTGATGCTGTTTTGAAAAAAGCTGGACGCCAGCAGTAGCAATGTGGTCGAGGCCATGTTGGTACACCCAGCAGTAGGAAAGTGGTGGAGGCCATGTTGGTACACCAAGCAGTAGGAAGGTGGTGGAGGCCATGTTGGTACACCCAGCAGTAGGAAGGTGGTGGAGGTCATGTTGGTACACCCAGCAGTAGGAAGATGTTGGAGGCCTATTGGTACACCCAGCAACAGGCAGGTGGTGGAGGCCATGTTGGTACACCCAGCAGTAGGAAGGTGGCGGAGGCCATGTTGGTACACCCAGCAGTATGAAGGTGGCGGAGGCCATGTTGGTACACCCAGCAGTAGGAAGGTGGTGGAGGCCATGTTGGTAGCCCCCAGCAGTAGGAAGGTGGTGGAGGCCATATTGTTATGCCCAGCAGTAGGAAGGTGGCGGAGGCCATGTTGGTACACCCAGCAGTAGGAAGATGGCAGGGGCCATGTTGCTGCACCCTGCACCGCTTAGGCTTTCAAAATAAAACATCCAAACAGCATCACAAATGTCAATATACTATATTTATTTATATCCGCTCACTTTATTGCTAAAATTATAGTTAAATTCAAGACGTAGCTGGGTGTAGTAAGATGTCCGCTGCCTTCTTCAGACTGCAGATGTTCTGTCAGATGAGCAAACCTGGTAGCGGTAGAGCGTATGTGCCGCTGATGGACCTCACTTCTGTTACCTAACCTGATGGGTCACCGATTCTAACGAAACACCAACACCGGAAGTGACGTCATAACGTCGCGCTCAGCCTCCGAACATCATAGAGATACCCAGCAACCATCTGGGTCCTCAGTCAGCTCTATGGCAAATGGCTGCCGCCGGCCGATTCATTCTCTGGCTCACTGATCGCATGGGTGAGCCGGTAGAAGCGCAATCTCGCCACCTGTAAAAACAATCAAGCAGCTGAACAGCTGCACCCATCATCCAGATATCTCCACCTAGACCCCTTTGAGGCGGTTTACAGACATTTTAGCGTTAGAAATAACGTCTGAAAACCGCCTCCCATTCATTTCAGTGTGTCTTTTCACACTGGGGGCGGTGCGCTTGCGGAACGTTAGGAAAAGTCCGGCAAGCAGCATCTTTGGGGCGGTTTGGGAGCGCGGTATACAGCGTTCACAAAACAAAATGCCCTGCCCATTGCAATGAATGGTTAAACGCGCCCATGTTGCGACGCTTCTGAAGCACTTTTCAGGAGCTTTGGAAGCGCCGCAACACCGGCGCCTTTAACCCCTTCTTCGGCTGCTAGCGGAGGTTAAAAGCGCCCCGCTAGCGCCCGAAAAGCGCCGCTTAAACAGCGGTAAGGTGCTGCTAAAATGAGCGGCGCTTTACCGCTGATGCTCGGTGGCCCCAGTGTAAATGGGTTCTTAAAGCGGAGTTGCACCCAAAAGTGGAACTTCCATTTATTTGTCTCCTCCCCCCCGTCTGGTGCCACATTTGGCACCTTTCAGGGGCAGAGGGGGGGGGGGGGGGTGACGACCTGTCCCCACTTCCGGGAGATGGGGCCGTAAAGCTGATTAGGAGGAGGATACAGTAATTGCGTTTTCCACTATAAAGCAAATTCTAGTTCCGTTCCAGTATGGAATGCGTATTTTGTAATTTATGGCTGGGGGGGGGTGGTCGTTCTATATGAAGGGCGAATAAAACGCTGCACAACCGGCGGCAGCAGCCTCCTTACCGCGCTCCCCTTCCTAGAGGAAGGAATAAAGTCCGGTTAATCCATGCAGCGGGCGTTAATAGCCGCCATATACTTGACATTTCGTAGAAGCGGTAAATAGGGGGCCGCGGGGGCCGCAGGGGGGCCGACACTCACGGCGCGGCAGACGCGCTCCTTTACTGTAATAACTGACCTGGTGAAGCTAAAAGCTTCGGGACAAACAGCACTTAAGACAGTTTCACACAAACACTGAAGTATTGATCCATTTGATAACAAAGTAGCTGCACTGCCATGGAGACGGGTCAGAGAAAAATCCACTTAGAGGTTTTTCAAAGTTGCAGTTTTTTTTTTTTTTTTTCTCGCCCGTCTCCCCGGCGCAGATAATGATTTAAAATGGCAAATCGTTCACGCTGCCTGTAAGTGTGCATTTACCCTCCTCCGCCGCTCCAGTTAATACATTTAAATGGTAAAAATAAATATATTCGCTGCCTGTTTTAGACACGTTAAGTGCCGCCGACTTTTGTCTCGGCCCGACGTTCCCAGAATTCTCCTGTCTGGGGCGCGAAAACGCACAGGAGAAGGGGAACGCCGGGGAAAACAGAAGGATTTAGCAGTAAATATGTAAAAGGGATTGTGAACAGAACATCGTCTTCGTATCTGGAAGAGTCGGAGCCTTATTACCAGCAATACGGGCCGCCAAGTAAACAAGTAACCCTACAGGAATTGTAGCCATACACCACTGTGCATCAGTGCAAGGAGGAGGAGGCATTTCCTCACTCTCCCCTCCCCCAGTGATCAGACTGTACATTGTAACTTTGTAGAAGGGGAAGGAGTCATGTCCTCAGTCTCCCCTTCCCCCAGTGATCAGACTGTACCTTATAACTTTGTAGAAGGAGGAGGAGGAGTCATGTCCTCAGTCTCCCCTGTACCCAGTGATCAGACTGTACATTGTAACTTTGTAGAAGGAGGAGGAGTAATTTCCTCACTCTCCCCTCCCTCAGTGATCAGACTGTACATTGTAACTTTGTAGAAGGAGGAGGAGGCATTTCCTCACTCTCCCCTCCCTCAGTGATCAGACTGTACATTGTAACTTTGTAGAAGGGGAGGAGTCATTTCCTCAGTCTCTCTTCCCCCCAGAGATCAGACTGTACCTTATAACTTTGTAGAAGGAGGAGGAGGAGTCATGTCCTCAGTCTCCCCTCCACCCAGTGATCAGACTGTACATTGTAACTTTGTAGAAGGAGGAGGAGTAATTTCCTCACTCTCCCCTCCCTCAGTGATCAGACTGTACATTATAACTTTGTAGATGGAGGAGGAAGAATTTGCTCAGTCTCCCTTTCCACGGTGATCAGACTGTACATTGTAACTTTGTAGAAGGAGGAGGAGGCATTTCCTCAGTATCCCCTCCCCAACCTCAACAAAGACGTAGAGGAACTAAGACTAACAAAGAGGTAGAGGAGATGACCCCAACAAAGAGGTAGAGCGGATGACCCCAACAAGGAGGTAAAGGAGATGACCCCAACAAAGAGGTAGAGAAGATGACCCCAACAAGGAGGTAGAGGAGATGACCCCAACAAAGAGGTAGAGAAGATGACCCAAACAAGGCGGTAGAGGAGATGACCCCAACAAAGAGGTAGAGAAGATGACCCCAACAAAGAGGTAGAGAAGATGACCCCAAAAAGGAGGTAGAGGAGATGACCCTAACAAAGAGGTAGAGAAGATGACCCAAACAAGGCGGTAGAGGAGATGACCCCAACAAAGAGGTAGAGAAGATGACCCCAACAAAGAGGTAGAGAAGATGACCCCAACAAGGAGTAGAGGAGATGACCCCAACAAGGAGGTAGAGGAGATGACCCCAACAAAGAGGTAGAGGATGTAAGACTAACAATGAGGTAGAGGTATCAATTCCAACAAAGAGGCAGAGGAACTGAGACTAACAAAGAGGTAAAGAAGAGGACCCCAACAAATAGAGGAGATGACCCCAACAAAGAGGTAAAGGAGCCAAAAACTAACAAAGACCTAAATGTACTATTCCGTACTCCTACTTCTGGAGCTTTCAGCTGCCTTTGATACATTTGACCACCCCCTCCTCCTCAAAAAACTTTACTCCCTCAGTCTCTGTGACTGTGCTCTTCAGTGGCTCTCATCCTACCTATCCCAACGCACCTTCAGTGTCACTTACAATTCTACTTCCTCCACTCCTCTTCCCTTCTCTGTCGGGGACCCCCAAGGTTCTGCTCTTGGACCTCTTTTATTTTCAATCTACACCTCTTCCCTGGGTCAGCTAATAGCCTCTCACAGCTTTCAATATCATTTCTATGCTGACGACACACAAATCTATCTCTCCACCCCTCAACTCGCTCCATCAGTCTCCTCACGCATCACTAACTTACTAACCGACATATCTGTATGGATGTCACACCACTTCCTCAAACTCAACTTGTCCAAAACCGAGCTTATAATATTTCCTCCCCCACATGCCTCTTCACCTGACTTCTCTGTCAAGAGCAACGGCAAAACCATCCACCCGTCCCCAGGGTGCTAGGTGTTATCCTGGACTCTGAACTCTCCTTTCAGCCCCACATCCAATCACTTTCCAAAGCTTGCCGCCTCAACCTCCGCAACATCTCTAAACTACGTCCCTTTCTAACCAGTGAAACCACAAAGCTCCTGATTCACTCCCTGGTTATCTCTCGCCTTGACTACTGCAACTCACTCCTCATTGGCTTACCTTTAAATAGACTCCTCCCCCTTCAGTCCATCATGAATGCTGCTGCCAGACTCATCCACCTTACAAACCGCTCAGTGTCTGCTACCCCTCTCTGCCAATCCCTCCATTGGCTGCCACTCGCCCAACAAATTAAATTCAAAATACTAACAATAAGTTACAAAGCCATCCACAACTCTGCCCCCAGCTACATCACTAACCTAGTCTCCAAATACCAACCTAATCGCCCTCTCCGTTCCTCCCAAGACCTCCTGCTCTCTAGCTCCCTCATCACCTCCTCCTGTATCCGCCTCCAGAACTTCTCCCGAGCCTCGCCCATCCTCTGGAATTCACTACCCAAATCTGTCAGACTGTCTCCAAATTTATCCACTTTTAGGCGATCCCTGAAAACTTTCCTTTTCAGAGAAGCCTATCCTGCCTCCATCTAACAACTGCATTATTTTCTCCATTAGTTCATCCCCCACAGCTATTACCCTTTTGTATAACTTGACCCTCCCTCCTAGATTGTAAGCTCTAACGAGCAGGGCCCTCTGATTCCCCCCTGTATTGAATTGTATTGTACTTGTACTGTCTGCCCTAATGTTGTAAAGCACTGCGTAAACTGTCGGCGCTATATAAATCCTGTACAATAATAATAATAATAATGTATCAATTCCAACAATGAGGTAGAGGAGATGACCCCAAAAAAGAGGTAGATGAACCAAGACTAACAAAGAGGCAGAGAAGAGGATCCCAATAAAGAGGTGGAGGAGAAAACCCCAACAAAGTAATAGAGCAGACAACGCCAACAAAGTGGTGGAGGAGCTGACGCCAACAAATGGGTGGAGGAGCTGACTCCAACAAAGGGGTAGAGGAGCTAACACTAATAAAAAGGTAGAGAAGATGACCCCAACAAAGACGTAGTGCAGCCAACCCAAATAAGGACGTAAATGAGCCAATACTAGGGTAGAAGCCAACCCAAACGACAAGGTAGAGGAGCCAACCCAAATAAAGGAGGTAGATGAGCCAATACTAAGAAAGAGGTAAAGAAGCCAACACGAACAAAGAGGTAGAGGAGATGACCCTAACAAAGAGGTAGAGAAGGCAACCCAAACTACGAGAGGTAGAGGAGATGACCCCAACAAAGAGGTAGTGCAGCCAACCCAAATAAAGAGGTAGATGAGCCAATACTAGGAAGGAGGTAGATGAGCTAAGAAAGAGGTAGATGAGCCAATACTAAGAAAGAGGTAGAGGAGATGACCCTAACAAAGAGGTGGAGGAGCTGACTCCAACAAAGGGGTAGAGGAGCTAACACTAATAAAAGGGTAGAGAAGATGACCCCAACAAAGACGTAGTGCAGCCAACCCAAATAAAGACGTAAATGAGCCAATACTAGGAAAAGGGTAGAGAAGCCAACACTACCAAAGGGGTAGAGGAGAGGACCCAAATAAAGAAGTAGAGAGAAGCCAACCCAAACGACGAGGTAGAGGAGCCAACCCAAATAAAGAGGTAGATGAGCCAACCCAAATAAAGGAGGTAGATGAGCCAATACTAATGGGGCGTACACACGGTCGGACTTTTCGGCTACAAAAGTCCGCCGGACGACGACGGACCAAATCCGGCGGACAATCCGATCGTGTGTGGGCTTCTCCGGACTTTCAGCGGACTTTTCCAGTCGCAAATCTGACGGACTCTAGATTTGGAACTTGCTTCGAATCTTTACGTCGTAACTCCGCCGGACCCAGAAATCCACTCGTCTGTATGCTAGTCCGACGGACAAAAACAGGGCAGGTAGGGCAGCTATTGGCTACTGGCTATCAACTTCCTTATTTTAGTCCGGTCGTACGACATCACGTACGAATCCGTCGGACTTTGGTGTGATCGTATAGTTCATTAGAAAGTCCGCTGCAAGTCCGCCAAAAGTCAGTCGAAAGTTTGTCAGACGGCTGTCGGACTTTTGTAGCCGAAAAGTCCGACCGTGTGTACGCCCCATAAGAAAGAGGTAGAGAAGCCAACACGAACAAAGAGGTAGAGGAGATGACCCTAACAAAGAGGTAGAGAAGGCAACCCAAACTACAAACGGTAGAGGAGATGACCCCAACAAAGAGGTAGTGCAGCCAACCCAAATAAAGAGGTAGATGAGCCAATACTAGGAAAGAGGTAGATGAGCTAAGAAAGACGTAGATGAGCCAATACTAAGAATGAGGTAGAGGAGATGACCCTAACAAAGAGGTAGAGAAGCCAACCCAAACTTCGAGGTAGAGAAGCCAACCCAAACTACGAGGTAGAGAAGATGACCCCCCCAACAAAAAGGTGGAGCCAGCTCAATAAAAGAGGCAAATGAGATGACCCCCAGCAAAGGGTTAGAGGAAATGACCCAAACAAAAGATTAGAGGAGCTGACTCCAACAAAGAGGTAATGGATCCGACCCCAACAAAAAGAGGTAGAGAAGCCAACCTCAGCAAAGAGGTAGAGGAGCAGACTCCAACAAAGAGGTAGTGAAGATGACACAACAAAGAGGTAGAGAAGCCAAGCTCAGCAAAGAGAAGATACAAAAAAAGAGGTAGAGAAGACAACCCTAACAACAGCCAAGAGGGCTCCATTGAGGAGTCAGCTGGTGGAGACTGACGGTCCTTCTATAAAACTTTGAAAATAAAAATGTTTTTGCAAGAAAAATCTTTTAAATGTAATTTTTATTTTCTCTCCTCGTAATGAACTGACCTCTTCTAATATTTCATTTGCCGCTAATCTCTGCAAAGGAAACTTGATGGACGAGACGATTTGAGTCTTCACAAGTCATCCTCCTCAGATCAGATTAAATCTAATAACGCTTCTCTTTAAATAAGAGAGAGGTATTTATTCCCGGGAAGGGGAATTTCCATTTAAAGTCTTCTGACGGATCTTTGTACAATCCTAATGAAATGTGTCCAGAATTATCCATCACAAGGAGCTTATCTTCGCTCATATTCTCTGCTCTCTTCATCTCCCGCCTCAATCAGCCAATAGATAGAAATTAAATATACCTCCGGAAAGTTTTAATTAGCGGAGGAAAGGCCGCGCTGGAGGATGAAGTATATCGGGCCCTTTTAAAACCGGCTAACTTATCGGGAAACTCATCTTGATCCACCTGTCATCTGCTCTTCAAAGGGCTCGCCGAGACTTGAAGGAAAAAAAAGCGCAAAGTGACGGCAAGGACAGGAAGTGCAGATGGCTCTTCGGGTTGATAATGACTCTGTCACATCATTACTGAAGTTTGGGGAAGGGGGGAGGGGCAACAGTTTCTGATTTTTAAAACCTTATCCTTCAAACTACGACTTGTTACTAGAAGCTTCAAAGTCAGACAGGAGATGGGTTAGAACCTGAAGTCAGTACCGGGGCAGGGTCGTCCAGCTCCCAGGGCAAGGATCCAGAACTGCGCCCCCCCTTTCCTAACTGTTAACACATGCCTTAGAATGGGTGTACCATCCTGAATCCATTCTTTGCCCCCCCTTGATTCACTGTTTCCTAGGGTAGCTGCCCCTCCTGCCCACCCTTTGTCCAGGCCCTGCTTGGAATGTTCCCTCTCTTTCTAGTGACACCTGGACAGGAAATGAGGGAAAATCTCTAATGGGGACACAGAGAATTATAATATCCAACAGAAATTATAACGTTCCCAACTCAATAATAAAAATAATAATACTATTATGGTCTATGGGAGAAATTTTCTTGTTGCTTCATGTCAAGGCGAGTTGATGTTAAAGTTGACCTCCGGCCTTCCCATCAGTCTTGCACAGGTGTAGCGGCTCCTCTCCTGGACTGAAATGGCTTCCTCTGATTCCACTGCACACTGTGAGCGCCTCACAACGTGCATTAGAAGCTGCATCAAGTCATTTCCTGGCTGGAGGATGTCCAGCATCATCTAGAACAGGGGTCTTCAATCTTTCTAAACAAAAGGTCAGTTTACTGTCCTTCAGATTTGGGGGGGGGAGCCGGACTGTGGCCATCAGGAGTACAAAATGCCCCAGCATCAGTCATTGGTGTGATTAAGGGGAAATGAGCCCCATTGTTGGTGTCATTGGGAGGAATTGCGCCCCTTCATTGGTGACAGCGAATGAAATAGTGCCCCAAGGGCCAGATAAAAGCAAGCAAGGGGCCGTATCCGGCCCCTGGGCCACAGTTTGGAGACCGCTAATCGAGATCTTTCCTCTCCAGCCTGACTATCCCTGGTCCTCCCTTATCAATCATGGAGGCTCAGCAGCTTTTGTGGGCGTTACCTATGTAAATACAGCCTGCCTAGCCACACCCACTCATCCAAGCTGACTCCCACCCATCAAGACATTTGGATATTTTCATAACTCCTCCCAAGAGCCAGCCCACTGCTTGCATCAGGACTGGGGGCTCCTGAGAGGAGTACTGAAGCCGGGTGCTGGGATGGCTTCAGGAAGCTATGTACAGCCCCCCCTGCTGGACCCTCCCACCAGCCATGATCTGCCTGCATTGCAGGAGAGAAAGGGTAAAGGGACACAGGGCCCTAAGTCGGACTTTACAGGCAAGATGGACAATGATATCGTACAAAAAATATATTTTATTAACAATCAGTCATATCAAACAGGTCAAGTAAAAAAGAATTAAAAACATACGATAGGCATATGATAGTAATGAGTATCTAGTGTAAACAAGAGAGTTGACACCAAATAAATGGCAGTGAGCCCCTGTGCGTCAACGCGTTTCGCTGTTTTGCTTCGTCAGGACACACTTGTGTCCTGACTGTTTTTGTGTCTGTTTTTGTTTATATGATTCAGCTTGGATAATTTGATTGTATTGTTTTAATGTTGTTTTTTTTTGTTGCTTGTATATAAAAATAAAAAGAACCTGATTAAAAAAAAAAAAAAAAAAAAAAGAATAACTTAACTATTACTAACTATTAAATTATAGGTATTGGAATTTCCTTTCAAATTTGTCTGTTAGTGAACGTAACGAATACGAATTTATCCAAAGTTACGAAATGGAATGTAACTGATAATAATAAATAACAATAATACAATTTTTTGTAATTATTATTATTAGTATTATTATTTATTTTTAAATTCATTTAGTTCCATTTGTTAAGATGCGGCATTCGTTATTTCGGATAATTCGTAACTTCGGATAAATTCGTATTCGTTACGTTCACTAACAGCCAAATTTGAAAGGAAATTCCAATACCTATCATTTAATAGTTATTATTAGTTAGTTGTTATTTCTGATTTTCTAATTTTCAGATTTTCTAGTTTTCATTCTTTCTAATCTTAGGATTTTCTTTCTTATTTTCGGATTTTCAGATTTCCAAATTTTCTGATTTTTGGATTGTATTATTGTTATTTATTATCAGTTACATTCCATTCCGTAACTTCGGATAAATTCGTATTCGTTACGTTCACAAACAGCCAAATTTGAAAGGAAATTCCAATACCTGTAATTTAATAGTTAGTAATAGTTAAGTTATTCTTTTTATTTTATTTATTTTTTTTAATTAGATTCTTTTTATTTTAAAAATACAAGCAAAAAAATAAAAAAAACAACATTAAAACAATACAATCAAATTAATATTTATTAAGGAAACTCCAAAACCTATAAATTAATAGTTAGTTATTAATAGTTAGTTATTCTTTTAGAATTTTCGGATTTTCACTCTGATTTTCGCATTTTCAAATTTACGAATTGCGATCATAACGAATAACCTAAAAAGTAAAAAAAAAAAAAAAAGAAACAAATTAAATGAACACTAACGCATTTTTCGGCAGTGCACATGTCTATGCGTTACTGTCAATTGCGCGGTCGTGCGACGCTGTACACAAATAAAATTGACATCCTTTTTTTTCCCCACAAATAGAGCTTTCTTTTGGTGGTATTTGATCACCTCTGGGGTTTTTTGTTATAAACAAAAACAAAAAAAAAGCGACAATTTTGAAAAAAAAAAAAAACAATATTTCTTACTGTCTGATATAAAACATCCATTTAAAAAAAAAATTAAGAAATCTAATTTCTTCAGCAATTGACGCCAATAAGTATTCTGCTACCATATTTTTGGTAAATAAAAAAAAAAATCCCTACAAGCGTTTAGTGATTGGTTTGTGCGAAAGTTATCACGTCTACAAACTATGGGACATATATATATATATACACACATACATATATACATATACACACACACAACAACATTCAGAAGGGACTGTGGCTCCCCAAGTAGCCTAGTACTACAGCCGCGGAGTGCATAGGTGTGCACAGGGGCCCCACCTCCATACACAGACAGGTGAGGGCTTCATCCGCTCCTCCCCCCTCCCGCCCCTACCCCTCTGTCTGCCCACCCACACACCAATCCCCTGGTGTTCTGTGCCTCTGGAAAGGGATGTGTGGGCTGGGAGTTTGAAACTCAGCAACCGGTAGATACATCGTGGATGAAAGATGCCTGAGCCTCCACCCTTGGGTGAGTGAGCTCACCATCCACTGCCTGTGACTAAAGTCTCCACCGCTCCCTCCCTTCTCTAATGTAAGGGGGAGGTTTGGTGAGCAGAAACCCCCCCTTCCATCAGAGTTCCCCTTCACACCAGAGTCCACGGCGTTCCCCTTTAACTACTATTTTTCACACTCGATGTTTACAAGCTTAAAATCAGTTCTTTTTGCTAGAAAATTATTTAGAACCCCCAAACATTATATATATTTTTTAGACACCCTAGAGAATAAAATGGCGGTCATTGCAATGCTTTGTCACACCGTATTTGCGCAGCGGTCTTACAAGAGCGCTTACAAGAGGGAAAAAATACACTTTTTTTGAATAAAAAAATAAGACAACAGTAAAGTTAGCGTAATTTTTTTTTTTTATATTGTGAAAGATGATGTTACGCCGAGTAAATTGATACCCAACATGTCACGCTTCAAAATTGCGCCCGCTCGTGGAATGGCGACAAACTTTTTTACCCTTAAAAACCTCCATAGGCGATGTTTAAAAATTTCCACAGGTTGCATGCTTTGAGTTACAGAGGAGGTCTAGGGCTAGAATTATTGCTCTCGCTCTACCGATCGCGGCGTTACCTCACATGTGTGGTTTGAACACCGTTTTCATATGCGGGCGCGACTTACGTATGCGTTCGCTTCTGTGCGCGAGCCCGGCGGGACGGGGCACTATAAATTTTTTTATTTCTTATTTACTTTACTTTTTTTTTTTTTTTTTTTTTTTTTTGACACTGTCCTTTAAAAAAAAACAAAAAAAATTTTTTATTCCTATTACAAGAAATGTAAACATCCCTTGTAATAGAAATAAGCATGACAGGTCCTCTTTAATGTGAGATCTGGGGGGTCAAAAAGCCCTCACATCTCACATTTACACTAAAATGCAATCAAAAATAAAACAAATAATGTCATTAAAAAGAAAAAAGAAAAAAAAATCTCCTTTAAGAGCATTGGGCAGAAGTAAAGTTCGACGTCTCTTCCGTCAGT
Organism: Lithobates clamitans; assembly: GCA_037952925.1. Classification (NCBI taxonomy): domain Eukaryota; kingdom Metazoa; phylum Chordata; class Amphibia; order Anura; family Ranidae; genus Lithobates; species Lithobates clamitans. The sequence continues at coordinate 240,303 of JBBGZY010001826.1, forward strand.
CAATGCTATGGAGCCGAGTGGGGGGGGGGGCCCGTCATTCCCCTCACTCTGCATCCAGGCCACCAGGGGGAAGGACGCGATGGTCTTCGCAGCTACCGGCGGAGACCCCCAGAGCGCGGCGGGAGGTGGTGCCCCTCTCCCGCCCTCCCTCGATAAAAGTGATCTTGCGGCGAATCCGCAGCAGAGACCACTTTTTATCTGAAAGCGGACCGTCCGCTGAAGAAGAGGATTCCGGGGGTTAACGTAGCAACGATATTCCACTTCAAAGGGCGGACGTATAACGACGGCGGCGGGCGGTCCGTAAGTGGTTAAAAAAAATAAAATATTGCTGTGTGCCGCTAAAGTGTTTGGGTTTGGCTTGAAGAAAAGGTGGCGACCCAAGTGGGAGGCGTTGGCTTCTGCTGCTGTCAATCACAGCTGGTGACCAGGGAGAGGGGGGGCGGGGCTGAGTTCCTCTGTCTGTGTCAGTAGATGCAGGCAGCGACCCCACACAAGTGCCCCCCATAGGGGCACTCGGCAGGAGGGAGGAGGAGCCAGGAGCGCTGGTAGGGGACCCCAGAAGAGGAGGATCGGGGGGGGCGCTCTGTGCAAAATCATCACACAACAGGTAAGTATAACATGTTTGTTATTTTAACGGGAAAAAAAAAAAATAATGTTTCATCAAATTGTATCCATTTGTAAGAAATAAATGATCTCTGTACAAAATATAAATCATTTCAATGAAGACGAGGAATTAGTACATAGAAGGCTGTTAATATCGATCGCTTGGCGTTCTCAATCAGAGAGCCGAGTACGGCTGACGTGAGTGTGATGGATCCCCTCTGACAGGAGAAGTACGTCCCCCCCTCCCCCCCCCCCCCCCCCGCCGATCTCTGGGATGGAAGCCGCTCGGTTTAATATGGAGATGGAAGATATTCGGAATTAATGGAGCCGAGAAAATTCTCCACTAATCAGCACTTGTTACAGTCAGAAATTCTCCAAATGGTGCTTCAAACTTCCCCCCGATAAAGAAGAGCAATTCTCCGAGCTTCATCACATCCCGCCATTAAATGTTCCCAATTTACAGGACGAGTTCTGCAATTCAGATCAGGACGGGGCGACCGAACCGGGGGGGGGGGGGGAGCTCCGCCCACAACTGGAAACTTACTGCGGAGATCGGCGGCTCACCTGGATGGACGATTTATTAGGAGAAGCCAAAGCAACTTTTGTTAAAGGAGAACTCCGAATCCTATTGTATTCCTCAATGGCCAACAAAGTATATAAATCCACTTTGTGCACCAAATGTCTTTGCAAACCCAGATATTACCGTGTACTAGTAGCTGTGACATCATCACTGTGCCGTACATAGGAGCTGTGGGAGGGGCCAAGCAGGCTTTACCCACTACAGAAAGCGACAGGAGGGGGGGCGGAGACAAGACCAGTCCCCCTGCACAAGGAAAGAGAGCAGAGCTGTAGGAGGGGCCCAGAAGGCTCCACCCACTACACAAAAAAACTACAGGGGGGAGACAAGACCAGTCCCCCTGTACAAGGAGAGAGAGCAGAGCTGTAGGAGGGGCCAAGAAGGCTCCACCCACTACAGAAAACTACAGGAGGGGGGGCGGAGACAAGACCAGTCCCCCTGCACAAGGAGAGAGAGCAGAGCTGTGGGAGGGGCCAAGCAGGCTCCACCCACTACAGAAAACTACAGGAGGGGGGGCGGAGACAAGACCAGTCCCCCTCCACAAGAAAAGAGAGCAGAGCTGAAGGAGGGGCCAAGCAGGCTCCACCCACTATAGAAAGGAGCGGGGTGACAGACAGCTGTCATTCCCTGGAGAGGTCAGTGATTGTTTCCTCCATGCTTTTCATTTAAAGCATTCCAAATATATAAGTGTGTATATATATATATATACACACACTGTATATAAAGAGTGTCAGACCAAAGAGTCCAAATCACTTTAATGGTTCACACATAAAATAACCGACGTGTTTCAGGGGTCAAAAACACCTCACTTCATCAGAGCTACAGAAAAGGACAAATATGAAATGGAAGTATAAATATGAACAATATCAGTGCCTGGAAAAAGTATTCATACCCCTTGAAATCCTCCACATTTTCTCATGTTACAACTAAAAACATAAATGTATTTTATTGGGATTTTATGTGATAGACCAACACAAAGTGTCACATAATTGTGAAGTGGAAGGAAAATGATAAATGATACAAATAAATATGTGAAAAGTGTGTGGGGGGGGGACATTTGTATGGCGCCCCCCGGAGTCAATACTTTGTAGAACCCCCTTTCTCTACAAGTCTTTTTGGGGGTGTCTCTACCAGCTTTGCACATCTAGAGAGGACATTTCTGCCCATTCTTCTTTGTAAAATATCTCAAGCTCTGTCAGATTGGATGGAGAGCGTCTGTGAACAGCAATTTTCAAGTCTTGCCACAGATTCTCAATGTGATTTAGGTCTGGACTGTGACTGGGCCATTCTAACACATGAATATGCTTTGATGTAAACCATTCCATTGTAGCTCTGGCTGGATGTTTCGGGTCGTTGTCCTGCTGGAAGGTGAACCTCCGCCCCGGTCTCAAGTCTTTTGTAGACTCTAACAGGTTTTCTTCTAAGATTGTCCTGTATTTGTCTCCATCCATCTTCCCATCAACTCTGACCAGCTTCCCTGTCCCTGCTGAAGAAAACCATCCCCACCACATGATGCTGCCACCACCATGTTTCACGGTGGGGATGGTGTGTTCAGGGTGATGTGCAGTGTTAGTTTTCCCCACACATAGTGTTTTGCTTTTAGGCCATAAAGTTGAATTTTGGTCTCATGTGACCAGATCACCTTCTTCCACATGTTTGCTGTGTCCTCCACATGGCTTCTCACAAACTACAAACAGGACTTCTTATGACTTTCTTTCCCCAATGTCTTTCTTCTTGTCACTCTTCCATAAAGGGCAGATTTGTGGAGAACACGACTAATAGTTGTCCTGTGGACAGATTCTCCCACCTGAGCTGTGGATCTCTGCAGCTCCTCCAGAGTTACCATGGACCTCTTGGCTCTTCTCTGATGAATGCTCTCCTTGCCCGGCCGGTCAGTTTAGGTGGACGGCCATGTCTTGGTAGGTTTGCAGTTGTACCATACTCTTTCCATTTTCCGATGATGGATTGAACAGAGCTCCGTGAGATGATCAAAGCTTGGGAGATTTCTTTATAACCTAACCCTGCTTTATACTTCTCCACAACTTTATCCCTGACCTGTCTGGTGTGTTCCTTGGCCTTCATGATGCTGTTTGTTCACTAAGGTTTCTTTAACAAACCTCTGAGGGCTCCACAGAACAGCTGTATTTATACTGAGATTACATGACACACAGGTGGACTCTATTTACTAATTAGGTGACTTCTGAAGGCAATTGGTTCCTCTAGATTTTAGTTAGGGGTATCAGAGTAAAGGGGGTGAATACAAATGCCCCTCCCCCACACTTTTCACATATTTATTTGTATCATTTATCATTTTCCTTCCACTTCACAATTATGTGACACTTTGTGTTGGTCTATCACATAAAATCCCAATAAAATACATTTACGTTTTTGGTTGTAACAAAATGTGGGAAATGTCAAGGGGTGTGAATACTTTTTCAAGGCACTGTAAATCTCATATGAAGAATCTAAAAACATAAGTGATTATAGACCAAATATATATATATATACTGTATATATGCGTAGTATAATAATATATTCCATATGATTCACCTCAAAATATATATAAATAATAGGGAACCAGTAAAAAAATAAAAATAAATAAATTATATATATATACAGTAAATGTTATAACAATGATGTAATATTGATGATGAAAAATATACTACTACTGATAATAATAATAATGATACAAATAATAATAGTAATTATAATACAAAACAAAATACAAATAATCATAATAATAATAATAAATATAGTAAATGTAATAATAATAATTAATAAAAATGATAATAAAATTATAATAATGACAAGAATAATAATATTTGAGAATACTAAAAATAATACTAATGATAAAAAAATAATATTAATACTAAAAATACAAATAATAATGATAAATATAAAAATAAATATAGTAAATATAATAATAATAATAATAATAATAATAATAATAATAATAATAATAATAAATATAATAATATAAATGATATATAAAAAAATAATAATACTAAAAATACAAATAAGAATGATTAATAATAATAATAATAATAATAATTTTGTGCACATTTTTATGGTGTTTCCTGTAACTCCGGCTCTCCCTGTCGGTGACATGAAATTGAACTTGAAATGAAATCTTGTGAATTGATTTGCAAACTCGTCTTCCTTTTAATCTGCATAAAGTTGCGTTTGTTCGGTGAAGGGGGGGTTGATGGGAAGTGCGATCTCCGCCACTCTTAGAACAGCAATGAAAACATGAAGAGCGGTTTTATCTACAATGCCGGCATTTCATGAGCTGCCGAAATTGCCGCAATCCTTCATGAAAGGAACCGGAGAGGCTCGGAGGAGGGGATGGAAAAAAGTAATTGCGGCAGTCCTGGGACTACAGGATTCCCCCGCAGAAAGGGCAAGGCATGCTGGGACTTGTAGTTCCTCAGCTGTTTAAGAGATACCTGCCAAGGGACTCGTATTTCTGTCCATCCAGTCCTGACATTTACACTGCTCTGTCACACAGTGCAGTCCTGTCCAGCAGAGCAGGAGACCTGATTTTTTTCTGCTGCAGTTCAGTAACACTTATAGGTCTTGTCCCTCCTCCAGCCTGTGATTGGACGGTGAAAGAAAAAGCAGCAGACTGATGAGCTCAGAATCCCCATCAGAGTCCCCACTTACATCACGATCCCCATCAGAGCCCCCATTAGAATTCCATCCTTACATCGGAGTCCTCATCAGATCAGAATCTCACTTATATTAGAGTCAACATCAGAGTCTCCGCTCTCTCAGGTGTCCCCATCAGAATCTCCTTTACATAAGGGTCTCAGGTGATCTCAGGGGATCAGAGTCCCCTCTAACATCAGAGTCTTTCTTTATGTCAGGATTCCTATCAGAGTCCCCCTTACATCAGGATACCCATAACAGCCTCCTCTTATATCAGAGTCCCCACTTACATCACAATCCCCATCAGAGACCCCCTTACATCAGGATCCTCATTATAATTCTGTCCTTACATCAGAGCCCTCATCAGAGCCCCCCCCCAGACATCAGAATCCCCCTTATATCAGATTCAACATCAGAGTCCCCGCTCAGTCAGGGTCTCCATCAGAGTCTCCCCTTACACCAAGATTTCCATCAGTGCCTCTTTACATCAGAGTCCCCATCAGGGACCCACTTACATCAGGATCCTCATAACAGTCCCCCCCTTACATCGCTCCCCCCCCCACATCAAAATCCTTATCAGGGTTTCCTCTTACATCCCATTAGAATCCCCCCCACATCAGGGTCCTCCCTTACACAGTCCCCTCTAAAACCAGAGTCCCCATTTAATCAGGGTCTCCATCAGAGTCCCCCTCTCCACTCCACTTCTCTGTGCCCCCCTCAATCTCTCTGTGCCACCCCACCTCTCTGTGCCCCTTCCACCTCTCTGCACCCCCTCAACCCCTCTGCACCCCCCTCCACCTCTCTGTGCCCCCCTCAATCCCTCTACACCCCCCTCCACCTCTCTGCACCTCTTCCACCTCTCCATGCCCCTCCTCCCCCTCTCTGCACCCCGTCCACCTCTGTGCCCCCCTCCACCCCCTCATTTCTCTGCACCCCCTCCACCTCTCTGCACCCCTTCCACCTCTCTGCACCCCTTCCACCTCTCCATGCCCCTTCAACCTCTCCATGCCCCTCCTCCACCTCTCTGCACCCCGTCCACCTCTCTGTACCCCCTCCACCCCCTCATTTTTCTGCACCCCCTCCACCTCTCCATGCCCCTCCTCCACCTCTCTGCACCCCTCCACCTCTCTGCACCCCTTCTACCTCTCTGCACCCCTTCCACCTCTCCATGCCCCCCTCCACCCCTCTGCACCCCTCCACCTCTTCATGCACCCCCTCCACCTCTCCACCCCCCCATCTCTCTGCACCCCCTCCACCTCTCTGCACCCCTTCCACCTCTCTGCACCCCCCCACCTCTCTGCACCCCTTCCACCTCTCCATGCCCCTCCTCCACCTCTCTGCACCCCGTCCACCTCTCTGCGCCCCTCCACCTCTCCATGCCCCTCCTCCACCTCTCCATGCCCCTCCTCCACCTCTCTGCACCCCGTCCACCTCTCTGTGCCCCCCTCCACCCCCTCATTTCTCTGCACCCCCTCCACCTCTCCATGCCCCCCTCCACCCCTCTGCACCCCTCCACCTCTCCACCCCGCCATCTCTCTGCACACCCTCCAACTCTCCATGCCCCCCCTCCACCTCACCACCCCCTCATCTCTCTGCACCCCCTCCACCTCTCCAACTCTCCATGCCCCCCTCCACCCCTCTGCACCCCTCCACCTCTCCTTGCCCCTCCTCCACCTCTCTGCACCCCTTCCACCTCTCTGCACCCCTTCCACCTCTCCATGCCCCTCCTCCACCTCTCTGCACCCCGTCCACCTCTCTGTGCCCCCCTCCACCCCCTCATTTCTCTGCACCCCCTCCACCTCTCTGCACCCCCTCCACCTCTCTGCGCCCCTCCACCTCTCCATGCACCCCCTCCACCTCTCCACCCCGCCATCTCTCTGCACACCCTCCAACTCTCCATGCCCCCCCTCCACATCACCACCCCCCCATCTCTCTGCACCCCCTCCACCTCTCTGCACCCCCTCCACCTCTTTGTGACCCCCCTCCACCTCTCCGCTCCCCTCCACCTCTCTGCCCACTCGCCTCTCTGCACCTCTCCACCTCTACGCACCCCCCTCCACCTCTCTGTGCCCCACCTCCACCCCTCCACCTCTCTGTGCCCCGCCTCCACCTCTCCGTGCCCCCACCTCCACGCACCCCCCTCCACCTCTCTGCACCCCCACCTCCACGCACCCCCCTCCACCTCCCCATGCACCCCCTCCACCTCTCCATGCCCCCCTCCACCTCTCTGCACCCCCTGTGTACGCCTCTTTGCTCTTTCAGCAACTTTCCGAGAAGTTGACAGAAGTTGAAAGGATTAGCGGCTGAACTTCACCTGCGTTTCATACCTTGTTAGCGGGCTAAGTGCGCTCATTAAGGCTCCGCGAGACTAAAAGCGACGCTAATGAGGAAAAATTGGTGGTGAGAGAACAAAGTGTGCGGGGGGGGGGGGGGGGGGGGAGGCTTTCTTTTTACGTTTCCTCGGGCAGCTTCTCCAAAAACATATGAAGGAAAAAAAAAAAGAAGAAGAGGAAAACTTTAGTTTTATGGCGGCTAATTGGCGATTCTTTTGTGGCGTTCTGCTTTGAATAAAAGAACTAATTACAAAGGTTGGGCCCGCCTCCTGCAAACCCCTGTAATTGGCTTATTCTGCAGACAATGTGCTGCACAATGCTGCCCGGCCTTAAATCACCCCCACCACCCCCCCCCTTGTAAAAAATGTCCAAGACAGGTTCACAATGCGCTCTGTGGGCCCGATGACCTTTTTTGGTGAAACAATTTAAAGCCTCTTTTGTCTCCGTCCAACAATGAGCGCAGAAGTTACTGCCTCGTAAAAACGTCCTGTTTATCTGTTGTGAATGTCGTCCGGTAAACGCGCGCCCCTCCGGCCATAAACGCAGTCTGGATATCAGAGACTCATTAAAACTGGACTTTATGGGTGACATTTCCATTCACCCGCTGAGCGCCTCCTGATGTCTCCGAAATGTGTCTGACGTCTGTCCCGTTCTGACAAACAACATGCCAAGTGTGGCCCCTGACATCACCAAAGGGCCACATAGAACACTCAGTATATGGAATTCTACAGAAAACTGTCAGAGAGTGCCGGCACTCTATCAAAAGTTGTGAATATACTACAGGAGAAGAAAGGTGGTCTCAAATAACAAACCCATCGCAAAGTCCGTGAGGAGTAAGCGTTGTTCTCGTGTAAGCATCAGTTTTTTTGACAAAGGTGAATCTCTTTAAGTTCATACATCACATTCACACCACTCTAGTGTACACCACCACCTTACCAAAGACACACTTACCAGATGGCAAGCTATACAGGCTTGTGGCTATTGCCCAGCCTGTATAGCTTCCCTAACAGTAACCCTAGTCCTATTCCTATGGGAGCTCTACCTATATGGCTAACAGTAACCATAATTCCAACACTATCCCTAATCCAAACCCTAATCCTAATGGGAATCCTAATCCCATTTCTACTGGTAGCCATAACTTTAAACCTAACAGTAACTCAAACTCTAATGGTAACCCAAACCCTAACCATATCTTAACAGTAACCCTAGTCCTATTCCTAATGGCAGCTATACCTATATGGTAACCATAACCCAAACTCTACCCCTAACCCTAGTGGTAATCCAAACCCCATATCTAATGGTAGCCAGAACTCTATCCCTAACAGCAACTCAAACTCTAACCCTGATGGTAACTAGGCCTGTACTGGCCATAGGGACTACCGGGAGATTCCCGGTGGGCTGATGGCTCAGTGGGCCAGTCAGGTGCAGTCCTGGAGCCACTCCTCTCCGACAGTGAGTGATCACAATTTCACTCCTGTCAGGAGGAGAAGCTTCCTTCCATTAGGCGTTATGCTCCCTCCAGCCTGCAGGGGGAGATAGACCAACGGCAGACTTTCCTTCCTCTCTCCCCTATCAATTGTTATCACATGACTGGAGAGAGGAACGAGAAGCTGCCTTCAAAATGGTGAGTACATGTGGGAGGGGGAGGAGAGGGAGGACACTGATGTGAAGGGCTGCTGATGGGGGCTCTCTGATGGGGACTGTAATGTGAAGTGAGCTGCTGGTGGGGACTCTGATGTGAAGGGAGCTGCTGGTGGGGACTCTGATGTGAAGGGAGCTGCTGGTGGGGACTCTGATGTGAAGGGAGCTGCTGGTGGGGACTCTGATGTGAAGGGAGCTGCTGGTGGGGACTCTGATGTGAAGGGAGCTGCTGATTGGGACACTCTGATGTAAGGGGGACGCTGTTGGGGACACTCTGATGTAAGGGGGACGCTGTTGGGGACACTCTGATGTAAGGGGGATGCTGTTGGGGACACTCTGATGTAAGGAGGGCGCTGTTGGGGACACTCTGATGTAAGGGGGACGCTGTTGGGGACACTCTGATGTAAGGGGGACGCTGTTGGGGACACTCTGATGTAAGGGGGATGCTGTTGGGGACACTCTGATGTAAGGATGGCGCTGTTGGGGACACTCTGATGTAAGGGGGATGCTGTTGGGGACACTGTGATGTAAGGGGGACGCTGTTGGGGACACTCTGATGTAAGGGGGAAGCTGTTGGGGACACTCTGATGTAAGGGGGGCGCTGTTGGGGACACTCTGATGTAAGGGGGATGCTGTTGGGGACACTCTGATGTAAGGAGGGCGCTGTTGGGGACACTCAAAATTAAAGTGGGCCAGTCATGAGGAAGTCCAGGGCCAAATTTTTGTCCCATTCCAGCCCTGATGGTAACCAAAACATTAATGTTAATGGGAGCCCCAACCTCATTTCCAATGGTAGCCATAACTCTATCCCTATCAGTAATTTAAACTCTAACCCTAATGGTAACCCAAACCCTAAACTTATCTCTAACAGTAACCCTAGTTCTATTCCTAATGACAGCTCTACCTATATGGTTAACACTAACCATAACGCCAACTCTATCCCCAACACAAGTGGTAACCAAAAAACCTATTCCCTAATGGGAGCCCCAACCCCATATCTAATGGTATCCATAACTCTATCCCAAACAGTGACACCAACTCTAACCCGAATGGTAACCCAAACCCTAACCTTATCCCTAACAGTAACCCTAGTCCTCTTCCTAATGGCAGCTCTACCTATATGGCTAACAGTAACCATAACCCCAACACTAACTCTAGTGGTAACCCAAACCCTAATGGGATCCATAATGCCATTTCTAATGGCAGCCACAACTTTATCCCTAACAGTAACTCAATCTCTAATGGTAACCCAAACCCTAACCTTACCCTAACAGTAACCCTAGTCATATTCCTAATGGCAGCTCTACCTATATAGCTAATGGTAACCATAACCCAAACTCTACCCCTAACCCTAATTGTAATCCAAACCCCATTTCTAATGGTAGCCATAACTCTATCCCTAACAGCAACTCAAACTCTAACCCTGATGGTAACCAAAACCTTAATGCTAATGGGAGCCCCAATCTCATTTCCAATGGTAGCCATAACTCTATCCCCATCAGTAATTTAAACACTAACCCTAGTGGTAACCCAAACCCTAATCCTAATGGGATCCACAACGCCATTTATAATGGCAGCCATAACTTTATCCCTAACAGTAACTCAATCTCTAATGGTAACCCAAACCCTAACCATACCCTAACAGTAACCCTAGTCTATGTGGCTATTGCCCAACCAAGGCCTTGTAAGCTTGGATGTTTACTTGCAGATGGGGCTAGATCTTGGGATGGATCACTGAAACTAAAATGCTCCCACCACTCGTACCCAGTCCAATGGAGTCAAACGACGTCCCCTTCAACAAAGATGACCCAAAAAGAGAATCTTACCCACCTCACACCCGGCCTTATTTTGGACAAGAAGGCCTGGCTCGCAGTCTTGGCTCTAATCCATCCCAAAGGTGTTCTATCGGGTTGAGGTCATGACTCTGTGCAGGCCAGCCAAGTTCTTCCACCCCAAACTCGCTCATCCATGTCTTTATGGACCTTGCTTTGTGCACTGGTCCAAATCATTTGGTGGAGGGGGGATTATGGTGTAGGGGGGAGGGGGGATTATGGTGTAGGGGGGGAGGGGGGATTATGGTGTAGGGGTTGTTTTTCAGGGGTTGGGCTTGGCCCCTTAGTTCCAGTGAAGGGAACTCTTAAGGCGTCGGCATACCAAGACGTTTTGGACAATTTCATGCTCCCAACTTTGTGGGAACAGTTTGGGGATGGCCCCTTCCTGTTCCAACAGGACTGCAAGTGCACAAAGCAAGGTCCACCCCTAAACTGTTCCCACAAAGTTGGGAGCATGAAATTGTCCAAAATGTCTTGGTATGCTGACGCCTTAAGAGTTCCCTTCACTGGATCTAAGGGGCCAAGCCCAACCGCTGAAAAACCACCCCACACCATAATCCCCCCTCCACCAAATGATTTGGACCAGTGCACCAAGCAAGGTCCATAAAGACATGGATGGGCGAGTTTGGGGTGGAGGTACTTGACCCAATAGAAAACCTTTGGGATGAATTAGAGCGGAGACTGCGAGCCAGGCCTTCTCGTCCAACATCAGTGCCTGAGCGCGCAAATGCTCTTCTGGAAGAATGGTCAAACATTCCCATAGACACCCTCCTAAACTTGTGGACGGCCTTCCCAGAAGAGTTGAAGCTGTTATAGCTGCAAAGGGCGGAGCCAACTCAACATTTAACCCTACAGACTAAGACTGGGATGCCATTAAATTTCATGTGTGTGTGTAAAGGCAGGCGTCCCAATACTTTTGGTAATATAGTGTATTACTTTCAGCGATTGGCTATGATAATGTATGTTTGTACACTCAGCCTGGTTATGTCAGGAGCTGAGGTTCTTGAGAAGGTCGAGGCAAAGAACAGAGGAGCCATCCTATCCAGCGGCTCCTACGGGGGGTAACGCTACACCAGCATTAAAAGAAATACATGGACTGTATTCGGATGCCGGGGTTTTGCTTTGTGACAGGTTCTCTTTTAAAGGGACTCTGCACTGCGGTTGTAGAATCGTGGAAATGTAACAATCTCCAACCTTGGGAAGTTTGTAGCCGGCAAGGTTGTGTCTGATGTATAATGTGTGTCTTGGCACTCCGGTGTGCGTTCTTCAATCCTATATAATGATAATATAAGATAATGGCGTTTTAGGAACATTTTCATATAATAATAGAAGATGATTCCATTTCTATGATTCATTATAGATCAGAACACAGACAACGCTTCTCAGAATCTGCCACATACATCTTCCCGCACTCACAGAAGAGGAATATTTGCATATTCAGAAGTTTAAAGAGCACTGGACGTTCTATACGGAAAGTTGCGCCCCCCCACCGGCGAAACATTAGAGGACGCAGCCAATCAATTTGCTGGGAATGGGTGACATTACTGTGGCAGTGGTATCAGAGAACCGCGCTGAATACTGAAACAAACCTTGGAGAATTACCGCTACCGGCACACTCTGATAATAATACAACCATCATTAAATACATACATTGATCGGCCATAACATTCTTTTTCTTTTTACCGATTAGAGTGCCCTTATGGACTCCAATATGCAGACATAGCATTTTGAACACTAACAGGTAAAGTGAATAACATTGATTATCTCCTTACAATGACATCAGAAAGTGGGTGGGATGTATCAGACAGCAAGTAAACATGTTGTCCCTGAAGTAGATGTGTTGAACGCAGAAACAAATATTCATTGCAGTTTGTTGTGTATGGGGCATGGGTACCCATGCTTACCCGTGTCCTCAGCCCTACAATGGGCATGTGACCATCAGAACTGGACCATGGAGCAATGGAAGAAGGTGGCCTGGTCTGAGGAATCTTGTTTTCTTTTCCATCATGTGGATGGCTGGGTACGTGTGCGTCACTTACCTGGGGAAAAGATGGCACCAGAATGGGAAGAAGACAAACCCGTGGAGGCAGTCTGATGCCTTGGGCAAGGTTCCACTGGGTAACCTTGGCTCCTCCCATTCATGTGGATGTTACTTGGCATGTACCACCTACCTAAACATTGTTGGTGACCAAGTACACCCCTGCATGGAAACTATTCCCTGATGGCAGTGGCCTCTTTCAGCAGAATAATGTACACTGCCACACTGCAAAAATGGTTTCAAGAATGGTCTGAGGAACACAACAATAAGTTTGAGGTGTTGACCTGGCCTCCTAATTCTCCAGAGCCTCCAACCCCCTTTCTAATGGTAGCCACAACTGTATATACCAGTACCTCTAACCCAAATCCAAATGGTAACTCAAACCTTAACATTATCCCTAAGAGTAACCCTAACCGTGTTCCTAATGACAGCTCTACCAATATGGCGAACAGTAACCATAACCCAAACTCTATCAATAACCCAAATAATATCCCAAACCCTAATGGGAACCCCAACCCTATTTTTAATGGTAGCCATAACTCTATTCCCAACAGTACCGCTAACTCAAACTCTAACCCTAATGATAACCCAAACCCTAACCCAATCCCTAACATTAATGCCAACCCTGCCACTAACCCAATCCCTATCCCTAATAGAAGCCCTAACTCTATCTATAACAGTAACCATAACCTAAACTCTATCCTCTAGCCCTAACTCTATATCTTACAGTAACTCAGGCTAACTCTAATGGTAACCCAAATCCTAACCCTATCCCCAATGGTAGCTTCCACCTCAATTTCTCATGGTAGCCATAACTCTATCCGTAACATTACTGATAACTCAACTCTAACCCTAACCTTATCATTAACAGTAACCCTATCCCTAATGCCAGCGCTACCTGTTTTATCAATAACCGTAAGCAAAACTCTATCCCTAATCCTAATGGGAGCCCCACCCCAATTTCTAATGGTATCCATAACTCTATCCCCAAAAGTACCTCTAACTCTAACCCCAATGGTGACCCAAATCCTAACTTTATCTCTAACGGTAACCCTAGCTCTAACTGAAATGGCTGCTCTACCCATAATCACTATCAGTAACCATAACTCAAACTCTATCCCTAGTCCTATTGTTAACTACCACCCTAACACTAACAGGAGCCGCCACTCTATTTCTAATGGTAGTCATAAATATATCCCTAACTGTAACTCAAATGCTAACTCTTATCCTAATGGCAACCCTAACCCTCAATCCTATTTCTAATGGAAGCTCCAACCCCATTTCTAATGGTAGCCATAACTCTATCCCAAACAGTGACTCGAACTTTAACCCTAATGGTAACCCAAACCCTAACCTTATCCCTAACAGTAACCCTAGTCCTCTTCCTAATGGCAGCTCTACCTATATGGCTAACAGTAACCATAACTCCAACACTAACCCTAGTGGTAACCTAAACCCTGATCCTAATTGGATCCCCAACGCCATTTCTGGTAGCCATAACTTTATCCCTAACAGTAACTCAAACTCTAACCCTGATGGTAACCAAAACCCATAATGCTTATGGGAGCCCCAACCTCATTTCCAATGGTACTTGTAACTCTACCCCTAACAGTAATTTAAACTCTAACCCTAATAGTAACACAAACCCTAAACTTATCTCTAACAGTAACTATAGTTCTATTCCAGATAGCATCTCTACCTATATGGTCAACAGTAACCATAACGCCAAATCTATCCTCAACACAAGTGGTAACCAAAAACCTAATCCCTAATGGGAGCTCCAACCCCATTTCTAATGGTAGCCATAACTCTATCCCAAACAGTGACTCCAACTCTAACCCGAATGGTAACCCAAACCCTATCCTTATCCCTAACAGTAACCCTAGTCCTATTCCTAATGGCAGCTCTACCTATATGGCTATTGGCTAACAGTAACCATAACCCCAACACTAACCCTAGTGGTAACCCAAACCCTAATCCTAATGGGATCCACAATGCCATTTCTAATGGAAGCCATAACTTTATCCCTAACGGTAACTCAAACTCTAAAAGGGACCCAAACACTACCCTTACCCTAAAAGTAACCCTAGTCCTATTCCTACTCCTAATAGCAGCTCTAACTATATGGCCAACGCTAACCATAACCCCAACTCTATCCCTAATCCTAGTGGTAATTAAAACCCCATATCTAATGGTAGCCAGAACTCTATCCCTAACAGTAACTCAAACTCTAACCCTGATGGTAACCAAAACCTTAATGTTAATTGGAGCCCCAACCTCATTTTAAATGGTAGCCATAACTTTATCCCTATCAGTAATTTAAACTCTAAGCCTAATGGTAACCCAAACCCTAAACTTATCTCTAACAGTAACCCTAGTTCTATTCCTAATGGCAGCTCTACCTATATGGTTAACAGTAACCATAAAGCCAACTCTATCCCCAACACAAGTGGTAACCAAAGACTTATTCCCTAATGGGAGCCCCAACCCCATTTCTAATGGTAGCCGTAACTCCATCCCTAACAATAACGTATACGCTAACCCTGATGGTAAAACCAAAACCCTAATCCTAATGGGAGCCCCAACCTAATTTCTAATGGTAGTCATAACGCTATCAATAATAGTAACTCAAACGGTAACCTTAATGGTAATAACCCAAAATGCTAACCTTGTCCTGACTCCCGAACAGTGACCCTAGCCCTAATCCTAATGGCAGCTTTACCTATATGGCTAACAGTAACCATAACCCAAACTCTATCCCCAACCCTAGTGGTAGCCCTAACCCTAATCCCTAATGGGAGTTCCGAACCCGTTTCTAATGGTAGCCATTACTCCATCCCTAACAGTAACTCTAATCCTTATGGTAACACTAACCCTATGCTAACCCTATTGATGACCCTCATATGAACCCTAATAATACCTCTAGCCCTAATCCTCTATGTACAAAGCCACCAGGTGTCACAGCTAGGAGCCCTGCTCTTCGACGCTCCTACTCTCCTTCCCTGAACTTTTTTAAGCAAACTTTTCCGTAATTAGCAGAAAAATTTGACAACATTTTTGTACAAATAGAAAATGGCTGTTTTTGTTTGAAAATCTAGTTTGACAAAATGATCCCCCTCATCCCTACTTCTTAGTCAGCCTCTGAATACTATGCTCCCCGTGGTCCCCTGCCCATCTACTTTGACCGGCAGTCAGGCCGAGCTAATAGACATTACCGCTTCCTTTCTGCGCTTTCCAGCTCGGTGTACGGATCACCACATCCATGGGGGTATCGCGCTATATTTAAATTTCCCTGGCTGAAAATCCCTCGCGGGGCGCCCCGGTCCGTGTCCTACTCTTCTATTACCTACTATGCGGTACTGTGCCAATGTATGGGCAGACGGGATTACACTTCAACGTTCACCACTGAAAAGCTGGGAATATACTGAATATTCTATACAAGCTTTGAGCCCCGAGAAGAGCAGACGCGGCAGCGGCGGCGGCAGACGATCGCACAGAAATGTATTCTGTTAGTGAATTCCTGTAAATAGAATGATCCTCATTTGCATCGGTTGGGGAAGAGCAAAGCGCATCTATTAGCTGCTTTGGAGGCCACTCAGACAGGATCCTGTGGGAGTTCAGCTGGAGATACGCATTTAATTAGTGGCGGCCACATGGGAGACGCGGAAAAAACGGTCGCGCTATGCACGTGACCCGTTTATAAAGGTCCACACTGATACTTTGTAGTTTTATTTCATGAGAGATCTCATCTCTGAGGGCTCCTTCATATAGAGCAGAGGTCTCCAAACCTTCTAAAAAGGGCCGGTTCACTGTCCTTCAGAATTTAGGGGGGCCTGACTGTGGAAAGTGGAAAATGTTTTGGCATCAGTGGGAGGAATAATGCCCCATCATTGGTGTCAGTGGGAGGAATAGTGCCCCATCATTGGTGTCAGTGGGAGGAATAGTGCCCCATCATTGGTATCAGCGGGAGGAATAGTGCCCCATCATTGGTGTCAGTGGGAGGAATAGTGCCCCATCATTGGTGTCAGTGGGAGGAATAGTGCCCCATCATTGGTGTTAGTGGAGGAATAATGCCCCATCATTGGTATCAGTGAGAGGAATAGTGCCCCATCATTGGTGTCAGTGGGCGGAATAGTGCCCCATCATTGGTTTTACTGGAGGAATAATGCCCCATCATTGGTGTCAGTGGGAGGAATAGTGCCCCATCATTGGTGCCAGTGGGAGGAATAGTGCCCCATCATTGGTGCCAGTGGGAGGAATAGTGCCCCATCATTGGTGTCAGTGGGAGGAATAGTGCCCCATCATTGGTGTCAGTGGGAGGAATAGTGTCTCATTATTGGTGTCAGTGGGGGGAATAGTGCCCCATCATTGGTGTCAGTGGGGGGAATAGTGTCTTATTATTGGTGTCAGTGGGGGGAATAGTGCCCCATCATTGGTGTCAGTGGGAGGAATAGTGTCTCATTATTGGTGTCAGTGGGGGGAATAGTGCCCCATCATTGGTGCCAGTGGGGGGAATAATGTCTCATCATTGGTAAAAGCCGAAAAAATCGTAAAATAGGAATGAAAATCTGAAAATTCTAAAGAACGAAAACCCAAAAATTTGAAAATCCAAAATAATAACTAATAATAAATAACTATTTAAATGATAGGTATTGGAATTTCCTTTCAAATTTGGCTGTTCATGAATGTAACAAATACAAATGTATCTGATATTACAAATTATCCAAATTAATGAATGCCGCATCTAAACAAATGGAACATAACAAATTAATAATAAAGAATAATATTAATAATAATAATAATAATAATAATAATAATAAAAACTTTTTATTATTATTATTAATTTGTTACGTTCCATTCATTTAGATGCGGCATTCATTAATTCGGATAATTTGTATTCGTTACATTCATAAACAGCCACATTTGAAAGGAAATTCCAATACCTATCATTTAAATCGTTATTTATTATTAGTTAGTTATTATTTCGGATTTTAGAATTTCCAAATTTACAAGTTTTCTAAAAAATTCATTAAAGCGGGTTTTAGCTCATTCGAATATTTCCGAATTAACGCATTTGTTGAATTTTGGCGTTATTGTTAGTTAGTTTCTATTTCGGATTTTTGAGTTTTAGAATTTCCGAATACTGCATCTAAAACGAACATAACGAATTGGAATTTTTACGAATTTACTCCAAATAACGAATTTCAATCTTAACAAATGACCCAAAAAACGAAAAACAAAACGAATGAAACAAAGGAAAAGGAAGGAATTTAATCGGCAGTGCACATGTCTAACACTCAACATTCCCAGATTGATACATCCTAAATCGAAATACAAGAGGAAAACGCGCGCCCCGTATCCGTATGAGCGAATGGCACATCCGCCGACCTCGTTGTCGTAAACCGTGCGCCTTTAATTGTTCACGAATGATGCACTTATGTGAGGACAGCCCCCCACCACGTGTTTTTTTCAAGAGAGCCGCCAATGTGGGGCAGCCATTAATGTTGGAAACAGAGAAATGTCTTCTGCGTTCTCTTCTGGAGATAGAAAACTTCTTCGGCGGGTTTTGTGGCGCGGCGATTTGCATGCTGGGCTGTCTTATCGCGGCGCGCGTTCCATCAAAGAGATAGCGCCCCCTTTTTTCAGGAGGCCATTCGGGATCCATCTTGGCGTTATCTAGAATTTCGATCTACACGATAACCCTTTCAATGTCTCCTCGCCGCGCTCCGAGGTTTATTTAACTTCCAGAAGTGTTTTAGACCATTAACCAGCAATTACCGTTCACCCGTACGATTGGGACGCGATCTTTTATAATATGCAATCAGCTCACCATCTGAAGCCAAAACGCCGTCTAGCGAAAAATGACACAAACACCGGCCGCCACCATACACAGATGTTAACAGCGAGCTTTAATGGAGAATCTGTCACTGCGTCACAACTAATGGAAGATGGGGGGGGGGGGGGGGGGCGCTGCCTTTTATACAACAGACAGTTCACTTTAAATATTTACTCCATATAGATACAATGTAAATCATGGTGGGCCAAAATTATTCCTGGGATTGGATGGCTTTTATTAACCGTGTGCCTACCGGGGCAATTTTTATTTTTTTCTTTACACGTTAAATTCTGCATTTATTTTGCTAAAAATGACTGTAAGCCACACATATTTTATTTTTTAAATGCAGAGACCCTGGAGGATAAAATAGTGATAGTTTTCATATTTTTATGTGCCATATTTGCATAGTTATTTATCAAACGCTTATTTTCAGGGGGGGAAAAAAAAAGACACTAAAATGAATTTTAGCGTAAGCAAACACAATATTATACGCAATTTTTTGGTTAAAATGTAAAACATTGAGTTGCATCGAGTAAATAGATACCAAACATGTCAAGTCTTAAAATTGTGCATGCCCGTGAAGTCGCAAAAAAAAAAGAAAAAAACGATGGTAGCCAAAATTTTAGAATAAAATTTTATTTTTCTTTATTTTGTTTAATTCTTTTTTTTAATGGATTTCTAGTTAATGTTTTTTTCTTTATTTTATTATTTTTTCTAATAAAAAAATTCTATGCTCTATTGATCAATTTTTTTACCCTTTATCTTTTTTTCAGGAAAAACAACACTAAAGTGAATTTTAGTGCAAGCAAACACAATATTATATCCAATTTTTTAGGATAAAATTTAAAACATTGAGTTGCATCGAGTAAATAGATACCAAACATGTCAAGTCTTAAAATTGTGCATGCCCGTGAAGTCGCAACCCCCCCCCCCCCCAAAAAAAAACAACGGTAGCCAAAATTCTCTATAAGCATTGCATACCTCATGTGTCGTGCAATTGAGGATCACATACTTGTGCTCATCCTGTGCTGCACTTCTTTTATATAGGATGTGTACTGGGGTTGACATGGGTGGTTTAAAAAAAATAGTTTTAGTTATTTTTCTTTATTTTATTGAATTTTTAAATGCTTTTTTATTTTATTTTTCATTGTATTTAATTCTTTGTTTTTATGAATTTTTATTTATTTTTTTTTCTTTATTTCATTCATTTTTTTTTTTTATTCTATGCTCTACTTTTTTTTTTTTTTTTTTACTAATTTTTTTACCCTGTCTTATTTTCAGTAAAAAATACACTTTAGTGCAAGCAAACACAATATTATTCCAAATTTTTTAGGGTACAATTTAAAACATTGGGTTGCATCGAGTAAATAGATACCAAATATGTCAAGTCTTAAAATTGTGCACGCCCGTGAAAAAAAAATACACTAAAGTGAAAAAATACACTTTAGTGCAAGCAAACACAATATTGTACCCAATTTCTTAGGGTAAAATGTAAAACATTGGGTTACATTGAGTAAATAGATACCAAACATGTCAAGTCTTAAAATTGCACACGCCCGTGAAATTGCAAAAAAAAACCGATGGTAGCCCAAATTCTCTATAGGCGTCACATACTTCACACGTGCAATTGAGGGTTACATACACATGCTCGCCCTATGCTGTGCTTTTTTTTTTGGTATGTGCATGAGGGTGACAGGGGTGCTTTAAAAACATTTTTTACATTATTTTATTTATTTATTTATTTATTTATTTATTTTTATTAAAATGTAAAAAAAATGTATGCGTTTTTACTTTATTTTTATTTATTTTGTTTGATTCTTCTTTTTTTATGCTTTATTTTTTATTTTTTTAATATATTTTATTGCTATCATAAGGGAGCTAACAAGCCCCCTATGTGACAGCATTGGACAGGTAACGAGTCCTCATTATGCGTATAAATGGTTGGTTTTAAGTTAGGGATGATAGGTTAAGGGTAGAGATGAACCCCCAGATCGATCTGAGCACTCGAACTACATATCCAGGAAAGCACCTGGTCTCCATGTGGATAAGAACAAGGGCCTCTTCCCCACAACCCTGGCCTGGTGTTTGTGGGGGTCTGAGGGC
Source organism: Lithobates clamitans (assembly GCA_037952925.1). Lineage (NCBI taxonomy): Eukaryota > Metazoa > Chordata > Amphibia > Anura > Ranidae > Lithobates > Lithobates clamitans. The sequence continues at coordinate 260,914 of JBBGZY010001826.1, forward strand.
GGGGGCCTATGCGTATCTGGAAGCCCACTTTAATAATAAGAGCACCCCCAGATACTGCTCTCACACTATGTGAGGATACACAGCAGGCCCAGACTGGGACAAAAAATAGGCCTGGGCATTGACACGTGACCGCGGCTTGAGAGGCTGTCGGGGAGTCACGTCGCTATTTTATTGCAAATGAGCCTCTGGGAGGGGTTTGTGTGCTCGGCGATGGCCAGCTGGCATTCCTTGGCTCGTCTCGCTCACCAGGGGCAGGAACTTGGCTGAAGGTGGTTCTCCCCATGAGTAAAGTCAAAGGGGAGTCATGTGGTCTGTCCTCCATTATGCCCCCTGCAGGTTCCTCTTACCGGCTGAGGTGAGCTCAGACGAGTATGATCGGTTCCCCGGACCTGCTGGCGTTTACGAGGCAGGTGGAGGAGTATGATGAGCCTGTGATGAGGGTGTCTCTGGGGCTGCCGGAGGAGTACTCGGTAGTCTGTCATAATTGCCATCTCTTGTTGAGACATGTGACCCAGTGTGCCCTATGGCCAGTCTGGGCCTGGTGCACAGTGCTTGTTTTTGGACCGAACTGGAGGCTCTTCCCTACCCTTAACCCATCATTGTTAACTTAAAACCAACTGGCCATTGATTTGCCCATTCTTACTACAGCCCTCAAAAAGTACCATGAATGGTCACGTCTTTTTCTGTGTGGCCTGTGATCCCCCAAACTGAGCTGTCTTCAACAAACCATTGGCTTTTATTTCTCTGACTTTTGAGCCCCAACACAGCCCTCACCCTCTACTCATTATGAAATAAGGAGCTTTGGCCGCCAGTAGAGAGGGGTCCCATTGGATAACAAGAAGGAGGCGTGCCTACCAGGGCTCTACCGTCAGTTCAGAAGTATTTGTAACTCACCTACAAAAAAAAAGAAAATAATTAAAGAGCTTCGTTAAGCATTATTCATACCCAGCAAGTCCATATCACATAACCGCACCGTCTCCTTCTGGAGGAAATATCCATTTCGGTATTCCCATAGTGTTGAGCCTCGCGTAATGAAAAACTCAGCGCCGTTAAAGGCGTTGGATCTCGTCCGAGAGCTCTGCCAAGTCCCAGTGAAAAGTTAAAAACAATTAGATGAGATTATTCATTTGTAACAAAACGATAAAACTCTATTACTGCACGCGAGAACGATCCCGGCGTCTAATGGGCGCTCCGTCTACGCTGCAACCGAATAAAAGGTTACGGAGAAATGAGAGATATAAGGAAAGCTTTAGGGGAAATGCTGCAGATGGTGAGAAGACAACTACACCCTAAAATAAATCTCCTGGGCTTATTTTATTTTCCAGTGGTTGGTGTTCAGTTGACATGAGAACATTAACTTTTATATTTTTTTTTATTAAAGATTACTCCCACCAAAAAGGAAGATGGACCCAACTACCCAATTATTTCTTCTATTTATCAGGGACTCCAGTGGTGAAGTCTCTGTGGTAGGGTTCCAAGATCTGGAAAGGCCATTATGGTGGATCCTACACTCTACCGAGGCCATTATTGCGCATCCCACACTATGCCAAGACTATTATAGTGGACCCTACACTCTGCCGAGGACATTATGGTGGATCTCACAAGGCCTAAATCTGGTTTGGGGGTTATGTGAATTATCCTAAACATAAATGTTGCCTCTCTAATTGGCAAAAGAATCCACAGAATAAATGTGTCCGGTTCCCTGCCGCCATATTTGATGAAAAGGTGAAAATAAATCATCTGGTTTACCCTGCCAGATAAACATTCATTTCACTGACACCAATGATGGGGCACTAATCCTCCCACTGATACCAATGATGGGGCACTAATCCTCCCACTGATACCAATGATGGGGCACTATTCCTCCCACTGATACCAATGATTGGGCACTATTCCTCCCACTGACACCAATGATGGGTCACTATTCCTTCCACTGACACCAGTGATGGGTCAATATTCCTCCCACTGACACCGAGGCCATTATTGCGCATTCCACACTATGCCGAGACCATTATGGTGGATCCTACACTCTGCCCAGGCCATTATTGTCAATCCGATATTTTGCCAAGGCCATTATACCGAGGCCATTATGGTGGATCTCACATTATAATGAGGCCATTATGGTGGATCCTACATTCTGCCAAGGCCATTATAGTGGATCGCACAGTCTGCTGAGGCCATTATGGCGGATCCTGCACTCTACAGAGGCCATTATGGCACATCCCACACTATGCCGAGGCCATTATGATGGATCCCACACTCTACCGAGGCCATTATGGTGGATCCCACACTCTGCCGAGGCCATTATGATGGATCCCACACTCTACCGAGGCCATTATGGTGGATCCCACACTCTGCCGAGACCATTATGGTGAATCCCGCACTATACCAAGGCCATTGTGGTGGATCCCAAACTCTACAGAGGCCATTATGGAGCATCCCACACTATGCTGAGGCCATTATGGTGGATCCTACACTCTACTGAGGCCATTATGGTGGATCCCACGCTCTGCTTAGGCCATTATGGCGGATCCCACGTTCACCCGAGGCCATTATGGCAGATCCTACATTCTGCCGAGGCCAATATGGCGGATCCCACACTCTGCCGAGCAGGGTCTGGACTATTATTAGTGCTCCTGCCCTGCACTTCCTCCCCTCCCCTCAAGTTGTCAAGCACAGGAGAGGCTGTGAGAAAGAGGAGAAGGAGGACACTGTGGTAATAGGGCTGTGTGCAGACCGTTTAAGCCTCGACCACCACCCAGGGAACACAGAGGAAGAGGACGTGAACAGCTGTGCATTCTGGGAGTAACAAGAGCCTTTTGGGGAGAATTCAGACTTGTGGGGGATGTAGTCCCCAGACAGACTGAGCCTGTGTTTCAAAATGGCATTTTAACTACATATCCCAGGATCACCAGGGCTTGGTGGAAAAAAAAAGGAGGCCTGTTCCCGGGCTCGGGGAAGACGTAGTGAGGACATTGTGGGGGGCAGACTGTAGTGGGCTGCTAGCTTCCTGATCCTATGATCACTGCTATTAGCTGTCACGCTGGTCATGTGATCTAACGTCCATGCAACCAGCTCCCAACCGGAAACAGTCTGGGAGCTGCCGGTGGCAGTGTGGTCACAGTGCTGGGGGTGTGCAATTCAGTGTGATCCTAGCACGGAAGAGCAAATCCAGCCAGATGCATGTATGTGGAAGCACAGGATTAAAGCTTACTTCTGCGCTGCCACACGTAGTGCTACCCAGGAAGGAGCCTCTTAGTAATTTGGGTTCTCTGTTCTGTTCCTTGACTCCAAGAACACCCCCAGCCCCTCTGACACACCCGGTTAAAGGGCAGTCACTACAAGCACTTATAGGAACACGAGTATAGGTACAAATGAGCACACAGAAGGTAGATTCAGACACCGTCTGCTAGACAGTATAATTGCTATGCCGAGGTAACTTAGAAGAGAGTTCTGTACCACTAGACTGAGATGAACTCATAATTCAGCAATAAACAGCATAGAGGCATTAACTGCAATGTAAATAATAATACTATAACTAGTCTAGAGTACACTCTAGGAGAATGGCTAGGATATGGTCCAATGTCCCCTGAGAGGTACCCCCCTAGCATAAGCAGTAGGTGAAGTTCTCCGAGTAGCACATGTTAATGGGAAGTTTGTAGACCTAACTCTTCACCTGGCTAGTGTTGGGGCCTTGTTGTACTGTTGGTGCACATGAGAATAATCCCAGTCAAGCCTGCAGGCAGCAATAAGGCTACTAGATGGCTGTATGGACAGTTCCTAAAGGGCTCAGTGTCCCTAGCAGCAGATAGTATAGTAAATCCCTACAGCAGCAGCTCACCAGTCCAAGCAATATGGCAGCCCACCATCCAGTCACACACAGTAATTAGTCCACTATCTGATCTGAAACCCAGGTGACTCTGGCTGTCGGCATCCCCAAACTCAGTGCTCAGGATCCTGCTCAGGTCGCTGATATGCAGCAATTATGGTGCACATTGAACGGCGATGTGCTCTCTCCAGTCCTCCTCATGGCAAGAGGAAGCTGTGTCCTATACAGCCCAAAAAAATACAGCTCTTTCCCCTCCTCCCAGCATTCTTCCTCTGGGAAATGCAGTTCAAAAGCTCATGATTACAGTACACGATGGGACTTGTAGTTCCACAACAGCTGAAGGGCCACAGGGCCCATGCAGTAGAGTCCCTCCTCTGGACTACAGGTCCCACAGTGCACTGTTGCCTGACTCAGTCTATTGAACTCTTCTTGCTCAGGAGCTCACTTCCTCTGGCTGATATAACTGTTAACCAGTTCAGCACCACAGAGCAGCAGCTACAGAGTGCAGCTGCAGCCAGTGTTTCTCTCACTCTCCGTTCTTAGCCAAGCACCTGGCTACATATATATATGGGAGTAAGGGGTTACAACGACCCCTGTTCCTTTAGGAGGCACCACTGCTGTCACTCAGGCAGATCTGCAACATGTCTCCTGCCCCGGGTGCTTAGGACAGATTAGGAGGTACTCCGGCAGCAATCACCCCAGCCAGGCCTCTCTGATCGCTTGCACGTCTCACCTTAACGGCTCCAGAAGTCCAGAATTTAAAGGGCAGCACCGCAGAGAGGCTTACAGACAACTTATGGGCTTAACCGGCTCCCTAGAAAAGGCCAAACATCACACGCTGCTCACCGCGAACTCGGCTCGTCTGCACTTTCCTTGACAAAACTGATCAGCCTGACATTTCGCAGAGACTGTTATCTGTTTTCATCTAATTTCCTTCCCCGGATAGAAAGAATCCAAGTTCCATTCCAAACGCAGGACTGCGGAGGGTGACCTGAACCCGCCTGCGCCTGCAACCCGACCGCTGGAACTTTTTCCTGATTCTCTATGTCTGTGTTTACCTCTGTCAGGATAGCAGAAAGAACTGTCTTGTTATAGGAGACTGTCATGTTCACTAAGACATACAGGCGACTGTTGCCGAGCCACAGAAAACTACTAGATAGATACTTCTGGCATGTCATAGTAGACTGCTAGAGACTGTTGCCATGGTAGAGGGGACTGCTAAAGACTGCTGCCAAAAATAGACTGCTAGGGACTGCTAAAATAGACTGCGAGAGACTGCTGCCATGGTAAAAGAGACTGCTTCCATGGTAGAGGAGAGTGCTAGATACTGCTGCCATGGTAGAAGAGAGTGCTAGAGACTGCTGCCATGGTAAAAGAGACTGCTAGGGACTGCTGCCATGGTAAAAGAGACTGCAAGAGACTGCTGCCGTGGTAAAAGAGACTGCTAGAGACTGCTGCCATGGTAAAAGAGACTGCTAGAGACTGCTGCCATGGTAAACGAGACTGCTGCCATGGTAAAAGAGACTGCTGTCATGGTAGAGGAGAGTGCTAGAGACTGCTGCCATATCACAAAAAAATTGCTAAAGATTGTTCCTATGTTACAAGAGACTACACCTAAATTACTGGAGACTGCTATGCAGCGTACACACGGGTGGACTTTCCGACGGACTGAATCCGGCAGACAATCCGACCGTGTGTGGGCTGCATCGGACTTCCGACGGACCGTTTCGGTCGGAAATCCGACGGACTTTAGATTTGAAACCTGCTTCAAATCTTTACGTCGTAACTCCGCCGGACTCATTTCCTAACGGAAAGCTCGTTAGTCTGCATGCTGGTCTGACAGACCAGATACGACGCAAGGGCAGGGTACTACATCTCGCGCTCAACATCACCCGATGACCATGCCCCCTTATGATGTCACAGTCCCAACAGGCCTCGGGACTGTGACATCATAAGGGGGCGGGGTCACCGCCTATATAAGTCATTCGGAGCGCTCACACAGCATTACAGCGGGAGAGAGCGTCATGTCAACATCAGAAGAAGAGAAGAGGGAAGAAGACGACGCAGAAGTCCGGACCACCGCTAGCAAAAGAGCGGCAGAAGATAGCGGAGGAGCTGGCAGAAGAACCGGACACCGGGAGAAGAGGCCGGAAAGCGGGAGAAGAACCAGACACTGGGAGAAGAGGTCGACCACCGGGAGAAGAGGCCGGAGAGCGGGAGAAGAACTGGACACCGGGAGAAGAGGCCGGAGAGAGCGTCGAAGTTGGAAGAAGACCCCCGAAGTCGGAAGAAGACCCCCGGAGCTGTCTAATAAATTACTTTAAAAACCAGTGTAGTGTGTTTTATTATTGACACTTTTTCCCTAGATGAATGGGTAGGGGTACGATGTACCCCATACTCAATCACATAGGGTGGGGGGCCGGGATCTGGGGGCCCCCTTATTAAAGGGGGCTCCCGTATTCCGATAAGCCCCCCGCCCGCAGACCCCGACAACCAATGGCCAGGGTTGTCGGGAAGAGGTCCTTGTCCTCATCAACATGGGGACAAGGTGCTTTGGGGTGGGGGGGCCGCAGGGCGCCCCCTCCCCCAAAGCACCCACCCCCCATGCTAAGGGCATGCAGCCTGGTATGGCTCAGGAGGGGGGGGGCGCTCGCTCGTCTCCACCCCCTTTCCTCACCGGCAGGGCTGCGTGCTCAGATAAGGGTTTGGTTTGGATTTTGGGGAGACCCCTATGCTGTTTTCGGCGTAGGGGGTTCCCCTTAAAATCCATACCAGACCTAAGGGCCTGGTATGCCCCGCAACGGGGCTCGCAAGGTGTCAATCTCGCTGATAAAAGCGGCGAGATTGACTTCCTTTTCTAGTCCCGTCGTACCCGAGTCACGTTCAAAATGAACGGACTTGTTCGTGTGTGGGAAAGTCCGTTCATTTGGAAAGTCCGTCGTAACTCCGTCGGGAAGACCGGCGGACATAGTCTGCCGGAAAGTCCGGTCGTGTGTAAGCAAGTCCGTTCGTAAAAAAAAAAGTCAGTTGGAAGTCTGTCAAAAGTCTGTCGGAAAGTCCGCCTGTGTGTACGCCCCACTAGAGTTTTCTGCCATGTTACAGGATACTTCTAGAGACTGATGCTATGTTAAAAGAGACTGCTGCCATCTTAGAGGAGACAACTAGAGATTGCTATTGCTGCCTTGTCACAGGAAACTGCTAAAGCCTGCTTACATACAAGGAAGCAGTCACTCTATTGATGTCATTCCTGTATGCAAACAATCCGGACATAGTGGAGTCTTATTGTTGGCTGTAGAACGCTGGCAATCTATTGGCATATACATAACTAAAGACTGCCTCTATGTTACAGGAGACAGTTAGAGACGCTTCGATCTTCTAGGAAACTACTAGAGAATACTGCCATGGTACAGGAGACAGCGAGAGATGGCTACCACGTCACAGAAAACTGCTAGAGACTGTTTTTTACAGTCTTACAGAGCACTGGTAAATATCAGTGGCGTTGCTATGGGGGTGCAGGGGGGGTCCTGCACCCGATGACACCCGCCAGAGGGAAGACACCATCAAGTGCGAACCGATATCCGGCCGTGAAAGTGTCACCCCCATCCGTGACAGCAAAACTAGCCTGCCCAGCGCCCTGCGGGACACAGGAGAGAGACTGGTGGGGTGGGGGGTGATGTTGGGGGTGACACCAGAGAGCCCGATTGGGGGGGGTTGTGATGGAGGAGACACCATGTTTTACTGCACCAGGTGACCCCCAACTCTGGTGACGCCACTGCTAATAATTGTCGCCATGTTACAGGAGACTGCTAGAGACTGCTGCCATTCTAAGAAGAGACTACTGCCATGTAACAGGAGACTGTTAGAGCGTCCGGCCATGTAATGGAAAACTCCAGAAGGCTGCCGCTGTGTTACCTGTCCCAGGAGATTGCTAGAGATTGTTTCTCGGCTCCTCACACGCCTGACTGTTTTGCGTATATTTTTGTGAGCGTTTGCGAAATTCGCAAAAAAAAAAAACACGTGTCGCGGTTGCAAAGCCATTTATTGCGAGTTGCACTCCAAACGCGGCAAGCAACTGCGTAACGTGCACGCAAAACTGCGCCGCAAAACAACGCATGACGCTCAATGATGGAAAATCTACGTGCGCTACTTTAATGTGTTTGACAGACGTAGGCCGGCCCATCAAAGTGAACGAGCTACTCTGAGTGTGGAGCGCAACAGCACGCAAAAAATGTGCCACGCCTTCCATTGTGCATCATAGTGTGGATGGGGCCCCTCCCCCATCACAGATCCTCGCTGTGGCCGTAGCGGAGTCTGTTTTGCAGTCATTTTGGTTTTCAGAACATTTTTTATTCTTTGTATCGAATTCTTTGCAGAATTTGTAACTTTTTTATGTTTATTTTTCCTGTGTTTGGTGGGGGGGGCGGAGCCTCTTCCTGGCACTCCGGGATAACGCTGTGAGATGACTCCGCTTTGATTGGTGGAATGTTCCGTCTCCTGTCACTCCCCCGACCTCCCAATCTGACCCATTCATTAAAACTAAAAGAACATGTAATATTCTATTTGTAGCGCCGGAGATCAGAGCCCATCAAATCTCCGGATTCATTGTCGGCGTCCTTTCATTCCCGTCCAGCGAGCAGGAAGGCGGAGAGAGCGACATCCCATCACCCTCCTTCCAGAACTAATACCAAATGGAAATGTTGGCTGTCATGCTGATCCTCCGGCTTCAATACTCTGAGTCAGTGACCTGGGGCAATCCCTATTACTAACCTGCAACCCACCGCCCATCCTGGTGACCCTTTAAAAGGTTCTGAATGCCCAGGGGGTGGGAAGGATCGATCAGCAATCATGTGCCCACTGTAATTGGCTGTCACTGTAGTCACATGATCGGAGGGCTGGTCCTGGCGGCTACCGATCGCTAGTGGGGAGCGGTCTTAGCTCGGTCTCTGTGCTAGGAGTGCGCAGTGAGCATGCTCCCAGCACAGAAACAACGGCACCCCCCACAAATCGACAACCGCAGTGCGTTGTCACCGGCACCAAACTGCACAGCTCCGGGTGTAGGTGATCGATGGTCATCTTCCTCCACTCTCTCCCTCCCTCTCCCTTCCTCTCTCTCTCTCTTCCTCTCTCTCTCTCTCTCTCCCTCCCTCTCCCTTCCTCTCTCTCTCTCTTCCTCTCTCTCTCTCTCTCTCTCTCTCTCCCTCTCCCTTTTCCTCTCTCTCTCTTCCTCTTTCTCTCTTTCTCTTCCTCTCTATTCCTCTCTCTTCCTTCCCCCCTCTCTCTCTCTCTCTCTCTCTCTCTTCCACCCCCTCTCTCTCTCTCTCTCTCTCTCTCTCTCTCTTCCTGTCTCTCTCTCTTCCTGTCTCTCTCTCTCTTCCTGTCTCTCTCTCTTCCTGTCTCTTCCTTCCTCTCTCTCTTTCTCTTCCTCTTTCTCTTCCTCTCTTTCTTCCTCTCTCTTCCTTCCTCTCTCTCTTTCTCTTCCTCTCTCTTTTTTCCTCTCTCTCTCTTCCTCTCTCCCTCTCTCTCTTCCACCTCTCTCTCTCTCTCTCTCTCTCTCTCTCTCTCTCTCTCTCTCTCTTCCTGTCTCTCTCTCTTCCTGTCTCTCTCTCTCTTCCTGTCTCTCTCTCTTCCTGTCTCTTCCTTCCTCTCTCTCTTTCTCTTCCTCTCTTTCTTCCTCTCTCTTCCTTCCTCTCTCTCTTTCTCTTTCTCTCTCTCTTCCTCTCTCTTCCTTCCCCTCTCTCTCTTCCTCTCTCTCTTCCCCCCCCCCCCTCTCTCTCTCTCTCTCTCTCTCTCTCTCTCTCTCTCTCTCTCTCTCTCTCTCTCTCTCTCTCTCTCTTCCTGTCTCTCTCTCTTCCTGTCTCTTCCTTCCTCTTTCTCTTCCTCTTTCTCTTCCTCTCTCTCTTCCTCTCTCTCTTCCTCTCTCTTCCTTCCTCTCTCTCTCTCTCTCTCTCCCTCTCTCTCTTCCTCTCCCTTTTCCTCTCTCTCTTCCTCTCTCTCTCTCTCTCTCTCCCCCCCCCCTCTCTCTCTCTCTCTCTCTTCCTCTCTTCCTCTCTCTCTCTTCCTCTTCCTCTCTCTCTCTCTCTCTCTCCTTTTCCTCTCTCTCTCTCTCTCCCTTTTCCTCCTCTCTCTCTCTCTCTCTCTCTCTCTCTCTCTCTCTCTCTCTCTCTCTCTCTCTCTCTCTCTCTCTCTCTCTCTCCCCCCCTCTCTCTCTCTCCCTCTCATATTGTTTTATTACATTGTATTTGATGTTCTGCACTCGATGATTATATGGTAATCTAAGCATCAGAATTTAAAACATTTAGATAAGAACAAAAAAAGAATTGATTTTGATGATCATCTTTGATGTTGATTTGGGGGAAAAAAATCCTTCTAATAAAAATAAATGAAAAAAAAGAAAATTGTTTACAAACAAACTCCCCCAGAGCTGTCATTGTACATCACTGTGTGTACAATAAAAAGAAGTGATTGTAAAGTCTTGTTTCTGTTATACTTCTCTCCTCTGTGTAATGGTTTTGCACAGAGCAGCCCCGATCCTCCTCTTCTGGGGTCCCTCTTCGGTGCTCCTGGCTCCTCCCTCCTGTTCAGTGCCCCCCACAGTGAGCAGCTATCTATGGGGGCACCCCGAGCCGAGTCACAGCTCTGTGTGTCCATTCAGACACGAGCCGCGGTTAGGCCCCACCCCCTTTCTCTCCTGATCGGCTAACTGACTGATTGACAGCAGCGGGAGCCAATGGCACAGCTGCTGTGTCTCAGCCAATCAAGAGGGAGAGTCCCGGATCGCCGAGGGACTGGTGGACATTGATGGACAGAGAGGGAGCTCAGGTAAGTAATAAGGGGGGGGGGGGGAGGGGCACACAGAAGGCTTTTTATCTTCATGTATAGAGTGCACCTTCTGCCTTTACAATCACTTTAAATAATAAAAAAAAAAATATTAACCACTTGAGCTCCAGAATTTTTTACCCCCCTTTATGACCCAGACATTTTTTGCAGTTCGGCACTGTGCTACTTTAACTGAGAATTGCGCGGTCACGCAACAATGTATCCAAAATAAATTTATATTACTTTTTCACAAGTAGAGCTTTATTTTGGTGGTATTTGATCACTTCCACGTTTTTTTTTTATTTTTTGTTCTGTAAAAAAAAAAAAAAAAAAAAAAAAAGGCGGCAAATTTTGAAAAATAAATTAGATTTTTTATTTTTTATTGGATGTTTTATAGCAGAAAGTAAAAAATATATTTTTTACTTTCTGCTATAAAACATCCAATAAAAAATAAAAAAAATCAAATTTCTTCATTAATTTTGGCCAATTTGTATTCTGCTTCACGTCTTTGATAAAAAATCCCAATAAGTGTTTATTGATTGGTTGGCGTGAAAGTTATATTGTCTACAATCGATGGGATATATACGGGATTTCTATTTTTTTATACTACTAATGGCGGCGATCAGTGACTTATAAAGGGACTGCGAAAGTGTGGTGGAAAATCTGACACAAACTGACGCTGGGGGGGAGGGGGGTGAACTGCCGCTGACATCACCAGTGCCACTAATATAGTGATGAGTGATAATACTATGCACTGTCACTGTACTAATGACACTGGCTGGGAAGGGGTTAACATCTAGGGGGCGATCAAAGGGTCAGGTCTGATTGGTGGCTGAAATGTGAATTCCCTCCCCCGCCCCCGCCGCCTGCATCTTCCTAATCGCTGCACGCTCCCCGATCTCCTTCCTCTGATATCGGTGGTCGCTCGCCCGCGCCGGCGCTCCAATAAAGGACGGCGAGGAACACGATTCCCGCACGTGGATCTGCGCACTTCAAAGGGGCCGGACTGACTCTCCCCGGTGACGCCATCGCTCTGATCTCCCGGAATTAAAACACGCCGAATGCTTCAGAGGACGGCGAACAAACACCGCGGCGAAAGTCAACTCACCGGCTCATTACGGAACGGCGGCACGTTCGGAGCCGGCGGCTTTTACCTCTCCCGGGTTCTGGAAGTGCGGGAAATCCCTCCGTGTTTATACTGATCCAGGAGATTTTTTTATTTATTTTTTTGTCGTAAAGCAAGCTTGACGGAGCAGCCGCGGCGGAGCGCTAAGACTTCATACACATTTGCGCTTTTTCCTCTTTTCCGGTTAAGTCATTTTTCCGTGCAGCTGCTGGTTCAGAGATGACACAATCATGTAAATCCTGGTGTCTGTGCAGCTCTTGATCACAAATGTCTGACACAGATCAGCCCCCTGCTGCAAAGTTACTTGCTACAAAGTTACAATGTACAGTCTGATCACTGGGGGAGGGGAGACTGAGGAGATGTCTCCTCCTCCTTCTACAAAGTTACAATGTACAGTCTGATCACTGGGGGGAGGGGAGACTGAGGAAATGACTCCTCCTCCTTCTACAAAGTTACAATGTACAGTCTGATCACTGGGGGGAGGGGAGACTGAGGAAATGCCTCCTCCTCCTTCTACAAAGTTACAATGTACAGTCTGATCACTGGGGGAGGGGAGACTAAGGAAATGCTTCCTCCTCCTTCTACAAAGTTACAATGTACAGTCTGATCACTGGAGGAGGGGAGACTGAGGAGATGTCTCCTCCTCCTTCTACATAGTTACAATGTACAGTCTGATCACTGGGGGGAGGGGAGACTGAGGAAATGACTCCTCCTCCTTCTACAAAGTTACAATGTACAGTCTGATCACTGGGGGGAGGGGAGACTGAGGAAATGCCTCCTCCTCCTCAAAGTTACAATGTACAGTCTGATCACTGGGGGAGGGGAGACTAAGGAAATGCTTCCTCCTCCTTCTACAAAGTTACAATGTACAGTCTGATCACTGGGGGAGGGGAGACTGAGGAAATGTCTCCTCCCCCTTCTACAAAGTTACACTGTACAGTCTGATCACTGAGGGAGGGGAGACTGAGGAAATGACTCCTCCTCCTTCTACAAAGTTACAATGTACAGTCTGATCACTGGGGGAGGGGAGACTGAGGAAATGACTCCTCCTCTTTCTACAAAGTTACAATGTACAGTCTGATCACTGAGGGAGGGGAGACTGAGGAAATGCCTCCTCCTGCCTGCAGCAGACTGATGACATCACCTCAGCCTGGGCAAAGTCACTGACTGGAGTCCAAGGATGACTTTTTACTGATAAAATGTGGAGATTTTCTGAAAAATGATACTTTTGATACTTATTGTGAAATCTCAGGAAACTTTTACATACAATCGTTCATTCTGAGGCTCTAATCATATTTGAACGATCGGTGAATGTGCTCAGGACCCCGCTTCGCGCTCGTGGAGAACGTCATTGTCACACGGCAAGCAGATGTGCGTCAAAACATGCGACCAAAAAAGGTCGAGGATCTTGTTTGGTGCGTCTATCGTGCGTAGGATGTCCCATTATAATAAATGGGCGGCCCTATGCGTGTAACACAAAAAACGCACCATTACGTGAAAACGCGCGTTCCGCTGGGTGTGAATCTAACCGTAGAGGCGACATCAGATAATTTTTATTTATTTTTTTTAATAAAGGAAAGGTAAAGACGCCCGCGACCAATAGAAAACGATTTTGCCCATTTCAATGGTGCCATAGATGTTCCAATTTTAATTGAATGAATAGCGCATCGATCAATGCTTGGCGAATCCTGCAATCGGCTTGCAACGTTCGCTCCTTGGAGAGTACGTTCTGCCAAGCGTCACACATGCAGGTGGTGGGAGAAGCCATGTTGGATCAGCGCGCTCTGCATTGCGGACGCGGGTTAATGAGTCCCGCCGGCGGTGAGTCGGCTCCATTTTCTCTCCCCCTCTTCATCGTCTCAGCTGAACATCGATCGTCACTCTCGCCCTCATTTAATAATTTAGGCACGCTTTTTGATTTTAGCGTAAATGTGACATCGCCTAATTAAACTATTCATCTTCCCTGGAAGGCCGAGGAGCTGACAGCTCGCCGCCAAACTCCCAACTGGACGCCGTTAATTGAGGCGGCGCCGTTATTAAGTGTCCCGGGGAGAGGGAATCCGGGGATAATCCGGGGGGGGGGAGGAGCTCCCTCACGCCGTCATCCAATCATCTGCCGCATCCCGACAAGATCTATAAAGGATACAAAGTGGCCGTTCCATAGATCACTTTCTGTTTTAGGATAAAATAAAGTAACAATTTTCTTTTTTTTTCATTTTGTGTCCATAAATTGCAACCGGAGAGAATAAAAAAAAAAAAAAAGATGTAGGAGGTGCGCGGCACCGCCACAGGGGGGCGCCGAAATTCTGTGTCTCCACTCACCGAACCCAACCCTTTTCTTTAAGGCCGACTCCGCTCACAACCGGTATGACAGTTTGGGGTGGGTGTTGGTGGGGTGACTCACCTCTCCGGGACCCCCATCAAGAGATCTCCCTGGTAGTATTCTTGGCTCCACCCACTGGCTGCAACTGGCACAAATGGGGGGTGCTCTGTGGTCACATGACTGTTCATTTACAAGTTTTATACCCAACACCCCCCCCCCCATAGATACCGGCTGTTCTGGATGTGCTGGGACTGGCCTTCGTCTTGGCCCTCTACTCAGCCAACGCTCTGTCCAGGGGACGTGTCCCGGGATCACAACCCCAACCTTCTCTGAGTTACTCCACATGCAAAATGACATTCATTGCAAGAATTAGGTGGGTGGTCCCCACATATTTAGAGGCCGAGACAGGGTGGGACTAACCCATAAAGTGGGAGTGATGGGAAGTCCTTGCATATTTAGGGGCCAGGACTCGGTGGGACTAACTCATAAAGTGGGAGTGATTGGAAGTCCTTCTATATTTAGGGGCTGGGACTGGCTGGAACTAACCCATAAAGTGGCAGTGATGGGAAGTCCTTGCATATTTAGAGGCCGGGACTGGGTGAGATTAACCCATAAAGTGGGTGTGATGAGCGGTCCCCACATATTTAGAGGCCAGGACTGGGTGGGACCAACCCATAACGTGGGAGTGATGGGAAGTCCTTGCATACTTAGAGGCTGAAACTGGGTGGGACTAACCCAGGGGTCTCCAAACTTTCTAAATGACCAGTTTACTGTCCTTCAGACTTTAGGGGGCCGAACTGTGGCCATTGGGAGTAGAAAAGGTCTTCGACATCAGTGGGGAAAAAAAAATGCCCCATCATTGGTATCAGTAGATGAAATAGTGTTCCAAGAGCTGGATAAAAGCAAGCAAAGGGCCACACCTGACCCCCGGGCCGCAGTTTGGAGACCACTGGACTAAAGGGCAGTCCTTGCATATTTAGAGGCCGGGACTGGGTGGGACTAACCCAGGGGTCTCCAAACTTTCTAAACAAATGGCCAGTTTATTGTCCTTCAGACTTTAGGGGGGCCGAACTGTGGCCTGTGGAGTAGAAAAGGTCCTCGACATCAGTGGGGAGAAAACAATGCCCCATCATTGGCATCAGTGGATGAAATATTGTTCCAAGGGCCGGATAAAAGCAAGCAAAGGGCCACATCTGGCCCCCGGGCCGCAGTTTGGAGACCACTGGGCTAACCCATAAAGTGTGTGTGATGAGCGATCCTTGCATATTTACGTGTCAGGACTGGCCAGGACTAACCCATAAAGTGGGGGTGATGGGCAGTCCTTGCATGTTTAGAGACATCTAGGACTGGGTGGGACAAACCCATCAAGTGGGTGTCATGGGTGGTCTCCACATATTTTGAGGTGGGAAACAGGTGGGACTAAACCATAAAGTGAGGGGGATGGGAAGTCCTTGCATGTTCAGAGACATCTAGGACTGGGTGGGACAAACCCATCAAGTGGGTGTCATGGGTGGTCTCCACATATTTTGAGGTGGGAAACAGGTGGGACTAAACCATAAAGTGGGTGTGATGGGAAGACCTTGCATATTTAGAGGCTGGAACAGGGCAGGACTAACCCATAAAGTGGGTGTGATGGGAAGTCCTTGCATATTTAGAGGCTGGAACAGGGCAGGACTAACCCATAAAGTGGGTGTGATGGGAAGTCCTTGCATATTTAGAGGCTGGGACAGGGCAGGACTAACCCATAAAGTGGGGGTGATGGGAAGTCCCTTGACGGTGGCTGGGAGAGACCAACCTATAAACCTTATCTTATTGGCTTTAGAAGTCCAGCCCTGTACCCCTACAATGCACTCTTCTCCCGCTTCCTATGATGGTGTTGATGACCCACAATGCCCTGCGCTCCCAGTGTCCCCAGGGTCTCAGGTGACAACATTGTTCCTGCACAGGACTCTGCTCAGGAAGAGTTGTCCCCATGGGACAGGAAACAATGTCTCCTCTGGGAGGATGGAGAGAAGATACAATGATGCAGATTTCCCATTTAGTTACATTGTGAGAACATTTCCTAGGAAGGTCGTCCCCGTTCCTCTCCTCCATTAATAAGATTGGAGGAGGAGGTTTTCTTTATATATAATCCACATATATTCATCCCAGCGGTGGTTATGGAAATATCGGGCGCGTTCCCCCCTCTAGATCCCGCTTATCATGTGACGGTAATTGTATAATGGCCTTCCGTCTGAGGAGCGCGCTCTGCGAGGAGTGCTGAGCTATACTGGGAGCACTAATCTATGTATCCAGGACACCAGAAAAGTACAAGTCTATTCCCCCCGACATGGCGTTCATTAATCTTCACCGCGCAGCAGGACGCTACGGCGACTTTCCACGCGACAATATCGGAGGAAGTACTATGTAGCAATACACTGCGCAGACCCAACATAGCGCCGAATATACCGCAGACCGAGAGGATGACGCAAATAACCCAATACCCCGCAAAATATCTGGGTGTCCTAAATACAGAGTGCAGAATTATAATTCATTTATATCGCTGACATATACCGCAGAGCTGTACAGAGATCACTGAGCCAGTCACATCAGTCTCTGTACCAGAGGAGCTTACACTCTAATGTCCCCTCCCCCCCACAGTCACATTAGTCTCTGTACAGAGGAGCTTACACTCTAATGTCCCCTCCCCCACAGTCACATCAGTCTCTGTACAGAGGAGCTTACACTCTAATGTCCCCTCCCCCCACAGTCACATCAGTCTCTGTACCAGAGGAGCTTACACTCTAATGTCCCCTCCCCCCACAGTCACATCAGTCTCTGTACCAGAGGAGCTTACACTCTAATGTCCCCTCCCCCCACAGTCACATCAGTCTCTGTACCAGAGGAGCTTACACTCTAATGTCCCCTCCCCCCCACAGTCACATCAGTCTCTGTACCAGAGGAGCTTACACTCTAATGTCCCCTCCCCCACAGTCACATAAGTCTCTGTACCAGAAGAGCTTACACTCTAATGTCCCCTCCCCCACAGTCACATCAGTCTCCGTACCAGAGGAGCTTACACTCTAATGTCCCCTCCCCCACAGTCACATAAGTCTCTGTACCAGAGGAGCTTACACTCTAATGTCCCCTCCCCCCACAGTCACATCAGTCTCTGTACCAGAGGAGCTTACACTCTAATGTCCCCTCCCCCCCACAGTCACATCAGTCTCTGTACCAGAAGAGCTTACACTCTAATGTCCCCTCCCCCACAGTCACATCAGTCTCTGTACAGAGGAGCATACACTCTAATGTCCCCCCCTCCCCCACAGTCACATCAGTCTCTGTACAGAGGAGCTTACACTCTAATGTCCCCTCCCCCCACAGTCACATCAGTCTCTGTACAGAGGAGCTTACACTCTAATGTCCCCTCCCCCACAGTCACACAATATTATTGTACATTTATGTAGCTCTGACATATACCGCAGCGCTGTACAGAGACCACTGAGTCACATCAGTCTTCACCATGAAGGCTCATTAGCCCCCTGCCTAGAGCGCCATCCTCTGGTGGGCCAGGGAATTATTTTATACAGGGGTCAGGACATGGCAGGCCGGTGTGGGTGTATAAATAGAGCTGGGGGCCCTATAGGGTGGGAGGTTATATACTCCTCCTATACGTCCATCCTATAGGTGACTCACAATGTCCTTTCCATCCCCCCCAATCCGGCGTCCCATACTGTGTCACGATTCCATCGGCGCCCCCCCCCCCCTCCCCCCCCCCCGCTCGCTCAGCTCCAAATATACATCCGCTCGGCAGCGTTCCTAACCGTCAAATTATACCCGTATCCTAATCTTTCCAAAAATATATTTAATGAGAATCTAATGGTTGCCATAGCGATCAACTTTATTTTCCATTGAAATGCTGAAATCTGCATACGTGCCGCGGAGCCGAAATCCTGGGGGAGCGGCGACGCGCGGAGACGCTATTTTGAGGTTAATATGTTTGAAGCGAAGAATTAATCAGCGCCGATTCCCGCGTATCAAATGTTTTGTACATGGATTTATTGGGGAGAATTTTAGGGTGAGAAGCTAAGCTTTGTATAGCAAGATTCTGATGACAGACGAACTACAACTCCCAGCATGGTGTGTGACTGTGGGGGGAGGGGACATTAGAGTGTAAGCTCCTCTGTATAGAGACTGATGTGACTGTGGGGGGAGGGGACATTAGAGTGTAAGCTCCTCTGTATAGAGACTGATGTGACTGTGGGGGAGGGGACATTAGAGTGTAAGCTCCTCTGGTACAGAGACTGATGTGACTGTGGGGGGAGGGGGGACATTAGAGTGTAAGCTCCTCTGTATAGAGACTGATGTGACTGTGGGGGAGGGGACATTAGAGTGTAAGCTCCTCTGTATAGAGACTGATGTGACTGTGGGGGAGGGGACATTAGAGTGTAAGCTCCTCTGTACAGAGACTGATGTGACTGTGGGGGAGGGGACATTAGAGTGTAAGCTCCTCTGTACAGAGACTGATGTGACTGTGGGGGAAGGGGACATTAGAGTGTAAGCTCCTCTGTACAGAGACTGATGTGACTGTGGGGGGAGGGGGGACATTAGAGTGTAAGCTCCTCTGTATAGAGACTGATGTGACTGTGGGGGAGGGGACATTAGAGTGTAAGCTCCTCTGTACAGAGACTGATGTGACTGTGGGGGGAGGGGACATTAGAGTGTAAGCTCCTCTGGTACAGAGACTAAAGTGACTGTGGGGGAGGGGACATTAAAGTGTAAGCTCCTCTGTATAGAGACTGATGTGACTGTGGGGGAGGGGACATTAGAGTGTAAGCTCCTCTGTACAGAGACTGATGTGACTGTGGGGGAGGGGACATTAGAGTGTAAGCTCCTCTGTACAGAGACTGATGTGACTGTGGGGGGAGGGGACATTAGAGTGTAAGCTCCTCTGTATAGAGACTGATGTGACTGTGGGGGGAGGGGACATTAGAGTGTAAGCTCCTCTGTACAGAGACTGATGTGACTGTGGGGGAGGGGACATTAGAGTGTAAGCTCCTCTGTACAGAGACTGATGTGACTGTGGGGGAGGGGACATTAGAGTACAAGCTCCTCTGGTACAGAGACTGATGTGACTGGCTCAGTGATCTCTGTACAGCACTGCGGTATATGTCAGAGATATATAAATGTATAATAATAATAGTGTGTGACTGTGGGGGAGGGGGCATTAGAGTGTAAGCTCCTCCGACTGATGTAACTATTATACACGAGAGACGGTCACGTGACCAGACTGAACATGAATCTGATTATTCAGCGACTTTATTCGGCTCCCCTGAGTTTGGCCAGCGGGACCCCGAAGGTGAACAGGAGCGGAACTTAATTACCCTCTGCCCACCGGCATGGCGGGGCTAATCATCGCGCGTTGGGGGCAGTTCCAGAAAGCGCTAATGATTTCTCCCCCTGAGGTTAATAAATTTCCCTTGCAGATCAATTTGTTCCCGGTAGAGAGCTCGGAAATAAACAGTTATGGCGCGGTATTAATGGAGACTGTCGTTCTTTCGCGATCGGTGATTTAACGCCATGATTAGCAGCTCATAAACAATTTAAAATACAAGTCTAATTAGTTTTTTTGGAAGTAAAATGGGGGATCGGCTTTGCCGTTATGTTTTACTTTTTCCAGCGGCACACTTTTTAATTAAATCTGAATGTCACAATAAATTTTAAGTGTTTTATTACTCGTGCGGCTTACAGAGCTATGCAGGCGAGCGCGCTTTATGGTGGTGGACGACGTGGAAGGTGCTGGGGGAAAAAAAAAAAGTAGACATTTTTCTTCTGCGTTTGCAAAGGACAATGCAGATTTGAGCCATTGTTGCTGTGGGGTGGCTGAGCCTCCCACCCCCTCCACCCAGTGCCCCATAATCTTTAAATCTGAAAAACCCCATACCCTCCCCCTGAAACTGCAAACCTCCATTAAGAATTCACAATATAGAGTTAGAGATGAGCAAACTAAACTCAGTGAATCAACTCATATCTGACCCTTTAAGAGATGATCTGCTATATGTGGACCCCTATGAGTTCATGTCGTGTTACGGTACTCTCAGGTATCCCTGCCAGAACTTCCAATGGTACTTGCCTGCCAGTTGGCTGTTTGTTGCCAACCCAGACTGACCCGACTATTCTCATGCTTGCTGCCTGCTTAGACCTCTGCTTGGACCTGACTACGACCTTGCTTGCTGCCTGCCTAGACCTCTGCTCCGACCTTGCCTACTACCTGCCAAGACTTCTGCTCCAGCCTGACTATGACCTTGCTGGCTGCCTGCTTAGACCTCTGCTTGGACCCGACTATGCTCTTGCTTGCTGCCTGCCTAGACCTCTGCATGATACGCACTGCGCTCTTGCTTTCTCCCTGCCTTAAGCCCCACCGGACCTGACTATGCCTTTACTTTATCTATGTCCTTGCTTGATGTATGCCTAGACCTCTGCTTGGACCTGACTATGACCTTGCTTGCTGCCTGTCAAGACCTCTGCTTGGACCTGACTATGCTTATGCTTGCTGTATGCCTAGACCTTTGTTTCGACCTGATTACGCTCTTGCTTGCTGCCTGGACCTTTATCCAAAACTTATTACCCTCTTGCATTCTCCCTGCCTTAACCTCTCCTTGGAACTGACTATGCCTTTACTTGCTGCCTGCCAAGACCTCTGGTCAGACCTCACTTTGCCCTTGCTTGCTGTATGCCTAGACCTCTGCTTGGACCTGACTACGACTTTGCTTTCTGCTTCCTAAGACCTTTGCTTGGACCTGACTATGTCCTTGCTTACTGTAGCAGCAATCTTCCATTATAACCTCCCTTTTGCGGCACCTTCCCACTTTTTTTCACCACCTATTTGGATCCGACTACGCCTTTGCTTACTTCCTGCCTAAACCTCCACTCAGACCTGACTATGCCTTTGCTTGCTGCCTGCCTAGACTTCTGCATGGAACTGACTACACTGTTGCTTGCTGCCTGCCTAGACCTCTGCACAAAACTCACTATGCTCTTGCTTGCTCCCTGCCTAAACCTCCACTCAAACCTGACTATGTCTTTGCTTGCTGGCTGCCTAGACTTCTGTTCAGACCCTGCTGCATCATTTGAGGTCTACCCTAGACCTGTGCACTGAACTGACTACACTCTTGCTTGCTGCCTGCCTAGACCTCTGCTTGGACCTGACTATGCTCTTGCTTGCTGCATGCCTGGACTCTTCCATGACCTAACTACTCTCTCACCTGACTGCTGCCTCAAGCTCTGCTTGTAGTCTCCACAGCATAGCTTCTCCATTCCAGCCACCCCTTTGTTGAGGTGATCCCGAGGCCTTGAATCTGGGACTCCCAGATCAAAGGCCACTGTAAACTCCTTCATATAGCTTGCATACAGCAGCCATCATTAAGGTTTCAACCTGTCCCAGAAGTCTGCAGAGGCCAGTAGAGGTTGGTAGATGTCTGTAGACATCTATAGATGTCTGTAGAGGTTGCTAAATGTCTGTAGAGGTTGCTAGATGTCTGTAGAGGTCAGTAGATGTCTGTAGAAGTTGGTAGATATCTGTAGGAGTCTGTGGAGGTTTTTTAGATCTCTGAAGAAGTCTGTACAGGTCTGTAAAGATTGGTAGTTGTCTGTAGACATCAGTAGATGTCTGTAGAGGTCTGTAAATGTCTGCAGTGGTTGTTAGATGTCTGTAGATATCCCGTAGTGGTTGGTAGATGTCTGTAGAAGTCTGTAGATGTCTGTAGTGGTTGGTAGATGTCTGTAGTGGTTGGTAGATGTCTGTAGATATCCTGTAGTGGTTGGTAGATGTCTGTAGAGGTTGGCAGATGTCTGTAAAGGTTGGTATGTGTCTGTAGAGGTCTGCAAATGTCTGTAGTGGTTGTTAGATGTCTGTAGATATCCTGTAGTGGTTGGTAGATGTATGTAGAGGTTGGTAGATGTCTGTAGAGGTTGATAGATGTCTGTAAAGGTTGGTATATATCTGTAGAGGTCTGCAAATGTCTGTCGTGGTTGTTAGATGTCGGTAGATATCCTGTAGTGGTTGGTAGATGTCTGTAAAGGTTGGTAGATGTTGTAAGGATTGGTAGTTGTCTGTAGAAGTCTGTAGATGTCTGTAGTGGTTGGTAGATGTCTGTAGTGGTTGGTACATGTCTGTAGATATCCTGTAGTGGTTGGT
Source organism: Lithobates clamitans (assembly GCA_037952925.1). Taxonomy (NCBI): domain Eukaryota; kingdom Metazoa; phylum Chordata; class Amphibia; order Anura; family Ranidae; genus Lithobates; species Lithobates clamitans. The sequence continues at coordinate 283,184 of JBBGZY010001826.1, forward strand.
AGATATCTTGTAGTGGTTGGTAGATGTCTGTAGTGGTTGGTACATGTCTGTAGATATCCTGTAGTGGTTGGTAGATGTCTGTAGATGTCTGTAGTGGTTGGTAGATGTCTGTAGATATCCTGTAGTTGTTGGTAGATGTCTGTAGAGGTTGGCAGATGTCTGTAAAGGTTGGTATATGTCTGTAGAGGTCTGCAAATGTCTGCAGAGGTCTGTAGAAGTCTGTAAATGTCTTTAGAGGTCTGTTGATATCTGTAGAGGTTTGCAGAAGTCTGGTAATGTCTGTAGAGGTCTGTAGATATCTGTAGGAGGTTGGTAGATATCTGTATAGGTTGGTGGATGTCTGGAGATATCTGTAGACATTTATAGAGGACTGTGGAGGTCTTTGCTGGTTACCAGGACAAAAGTGTGTTTGTAATAATATATTGTTCAGGGTTAAACTTGTTAAGTGGAGGTCAGACCCCTCAGAGTAGCGGAGGTCAGGAAGAAGCAGAGGTCAGACTATGAGAGGTCAGCTTATGGCCTTATTATAAAGATACAAGATGTCCATGGAGCTCCATCGTGTTCCTTCGCGGAAAATAGACTGCGCTAATCATGCTCACAGCTCGCCGATTCCTTCCCTCACTACGCTATCTGTAAACACCGTTGTATCATTACAAGATTTCATATAAACGAGTCCCAAGTGTGCAGATTTCAGAGTTTGACAATGAATATTATAATCGTGTATGAAAATCACCAGCAAAATGTTTACATTAGGAATAAGAAATACACAAAGTGTCGGATTATTATAAAGAGCTGAATGGACAGGGCACAGATTTTCCATATATTACAATGGTCATGGACAGAGGTCTGTATTCGGGGAGAGAGAGATGGTCCAGGAAATACAAGAGGCTGCGCAGAGACAGCGATGTCACAGAGATGCTTAGCCTGCTCTGCAGTGACACAGGATGCTCTGAGGTCACTGGGTGACATAGGAAGTTCAGGGGTCACTGGAGAGGAAAGAGCGCAGGGGCCACTGGAGAGGAAAGAGCAAAGGGGCCACTGGAGACACTGGAGAGGAAAGAGCGCAGGGGCCACTGGAGAGGAAAGAGCATAGGGGCCACTGGAGACACTGGAGAGGACAGAGCGCAGGGGTCACTGGAGAGGAAGGAGCGCAGGGGCCACTGGAGACACTGGGGAGGAAAGAGCGCAGGGGTCACTGGAGACACTGGAGAGGAAAGAGCATAGGGGTCACTGGAGACACTGGAGAGGAAAGAGCATAGGGGCCACTGGAGACACTAGAGAGGAAAGAGCGCAGGGGCCACTGGAGACACTGGAGAGGAAAGAGCGCAGGGGCCACTGGAGACACTGGAGAGGAAAGAGCACCAGGGTCACTGGAGACCCTGGAGAGGAAAGAGCATAGGGGTCACTAGAGACACTGGAGAGGAAAGAGCGCAGGGGTCACTGGAGAGGAAGGAGCGCAGGGGCCACTGGAGACACTGGAGAGGAAAGAGTGCCAGGGTCACTGGAGACACTGGAGAGGAAAGAGCATAGGGGCCACTGGAGACACTGGAGAGGAAAGAGCGCAGGGGTCACTAGAGACACTGGCGAGGAAAGAGCGCAGAGGTCACTGGAGAGGAAAGAGCGCCTGGGGTCACTGGAGACACTGGAGAGGAAAGAGTGCAGGGGCCACTGGAGAGGAAAGAGCACAGGGGCCACTGGAGACACTGGCGAGGAAAGAGTGCAGGGGCCACTGGAGACACTGGAGAGGAAAGAGCGCAGGGGCCACTGGAGAGGAAAAAGCGCCAGGGTCACTGGAGACACTAGAGAGGAAAGAGCGCAGGGGCCACTGTAGAGGAAAGAGCACAGGGGCCACTGGAGAGGAAAAAGCGCCAGGGTCACTGGAGACACTGGAGAGGAAAGAGCGCAGGGGCCACTGGAGAGGAAAAAGCGCCAGGGTCACTGGAGACACTGGAGAGGAAAGAGCGCAGGGGTCACTGCAGAGAAAAGAGCGCAGGGGTCACTGGAGACACTGGAGAGGAAAAAGCACAGGGGTCACTGGAGACACTGGAGAGGAAAGAGCGCAGGGGCCACTGGAGACACTGGAGAGGAAAGAGTGCAGGGGCCACTGGAGACACTGGAGGGGAAAGAGCGCAGGGGCCACTGGAGAGGAAAAAGCGCCAGGGTCACTGGAGACAGTGGAGAGGAAAGAGCACAGGGGTCACTGGAGACAGTGGAGAGGAAAGAGCGCAGGGGTCACTGGAGAGGAAAGAGCGCAGGGGTCACTGGAGACACTGGAGAGGAAAGAGCGCAGGGGTCACTGGAGACACTGGAGAGGAAAGAGCATAGGGGTCACTGGAGACACTGCAGACACTGGCGAGGAAAGAGAGCAGGGGTCACTGGAGATACTGGAGAGGAAAGAGTGCCAGGGTCATTGGAGACACTGGAGACACTGGAAAGGAAAGAGCGCAGGCGTCACTGGAGAGGAAAGAGCACAGGAGTCACTGGAGAGGAAAGAGCACAGGGGTCACTGGAGAGGAAAGAGCACAGGGGTCACTGGAGAGGAAAGAGCGCCGGGGTCACTGGAGAGGAAAGAGCACAGGGGTCACTGGAGAGGAAAGAGCACAGGGGTCACTGGAGAGGAAAGAGTGCCAGGGTCATTGGAGACACTGGAGACACTGGAAAGGAAAGAGCGCAGGCGTCACTGGAGAGGAAAGAGCACAGGGGTCACTGGAGAGGAAAGAGCACAGGGGTCACTGGAGAGGAAAGAGTGCCGGGGTCACTGGAGAGGAAAGAGCGCCGGGGGGTCACTGGGGAGGAAAGAGCACAGGGGTCACTGGAGAGGAAAGAGCACAGGGGTCACTGGAGAAGAAAGAGCACAGGGGTCAGTGGAGAGGAAAGAGCACAGGGGTCACTGGAGAGGAAAGAGTGCCAGGGTCATTGGAGACACTGGAGACACTGGAAAGGAAAGAGCGCAGGCATCACTGGAGAGGAAAGAGCACAGGGGTCACTGGAGAGAAAAGAGTGCCAGGGTCATTGGAGACACTGGAGACACTGGAAAGGAAAGAGCGCAGGCATCACTGGAGAGGAAAGAGCACAGGGGTCACTGGAGAGGAAAGAGTGCCAGGGTCATTGGAGACACTGGAGACACTGGAAAGGAAAGAGCGCAGGCATCACTGGAGAGGAAAGAGCACAGGGGTCACTGGAGAGGAAAGAGCGCCGGGGTCACTGGAGAGGAAAGAGCACAGGGGTCACTGGAGAGGAAAGAGCGCCGGGGTCACTGGAGAGGAAAGAGCGCCCGGGGTCACTGCAGAGGAAAGAGCACAGGGGTCACTGGAGACTCTGGAACAACATGCCCATTGGTGAGGTCGGGCACTGACACTGAGCTCACCGTTGGTGTTCCAGTTGCACCATAGTGTGCAGTGCGGCATGAGTGCGTGAATCACAAGACCGGCTGAACAGAATTACTAATGTTTACCAACTATGAGCCTGGAGTTCAGCTCCATGAAACTTAGTAATGCAGCGGTGTCAGGAGACCATTAGAGGACTATCCCTTTAAGATCTAAATGATAAATAAATCGAACAACCAATCACGCGGGAGGAGGGAAGCCGTACAAGGTCAATTCTCCTATTTTAAGTTATAAAGGTAGAAGAAAGAAAATTAATTACTTTAAAAAGCTTCAACAAGACAATTTAATTTGCACTTTCGCCGGGTCGGCGTCGGTGGCGCATTTCTTCTCCTCATCCAATCTCACAATTAAACGGCCAGCGCACTTCTCGCCGCCCAATGACGGATAGCAATTAAGATAACAGCTGGACTCCTTTCTTTATAGAGTGGATTAAAATATATTCTGATGTACTTAAGTCCCATAACCTAATTTGCTAATGTGCACATCTGTTTTCCAGCGGACAGGACGCCATATTGCCGCCAGAAGTGAGCGGAGAGGGTAATGGCGCCCGCCCGGGGTGTCCTCTGACTGTCTGCCACTTAAAGGGACGCCACCACCTTCATGTGTCCAATGAGAAGAGCCGACTCCGCAAAAAGACGTTTATGTTCTCGTATCTCCTAAATAAGGGCCGATGTTCACTGCACTGGGCGACGAGTGACGTCACCACGCTGGCTACACCCACTCTGACTTCATTTACATAAGTACCTCCCCTTACGCACCCATCAAATTACCGACCAGCCACACCCACCGCAAGCCTGAACTTTCAGCTGGTGTGCAGCAAATCTCTACAGAAACAGATTTCTGCTCATTACAAGACAAAACCTGAACCGAGGCGGAGTTCTACTTTATTATACTTTATCTGTTCTATGAACTTCTCTACAAAATTCCAGAA